>JAQIWG010005798.1:0-14077 GCA_034695025.1 Chamaedrilus cognettii | reverse complement strand
CAATTGTGTACATGTATTTATGATTGAAGGCAAATATTTACACTTTTAGGCTCAAAAAGGTTACTTGCAAGTTTCTTTGAGATCCACCAGTGATAAACTGCCAGCCTTTCAGGTAAGTTCGGCAGTATTACTTAATGACATTAAGAAGTGCTGCTAATTTATATTTGTAGTCACTTGGTCTAAAAATTAAACATTGCGAGTAAGTGAACCTATCATGACTATAAATAAGTCAACTTAAATGTGACAAAGCAGTATGATTTACTTAACGGTACATAAAATTTTAAACTAAAATGCTTAATTATATCCGCGCAGTGTTGTATTCTAATCGTGTTATGTTAATGAGTGCTTTTTTGTGAATTGCGGATATTCATTTAAGATATTCATTCTCTATAAGATCTTGTATATTTTGTATTTATATTTAGAAATTGATTTTACATGTAGATGATCGGTTCAAAGTTAGTTTTTTTGTAATGTAAAATCCTCTCTGTCAGTGACAAATAAAATGAAAATATTGTGTTGAGTTTGGCATCGTAGATTTCCCAAAAATTCAACCAGAGAAGAAAGGGATGTCAAATTTTTGTCAGTGAACTATATTTGAGGTGTATTTGAGGTTGTAATAGGCAATGATCGGCGGAAAATATTTAACATGCATAAGGGTCAGAGAAAGCACCTAGCAAGTCAGCCAGGAATAAAAATTGCTGACAGTTGCATGTAGTTTTTGGACGTTTAAGGAACAATAACGGAACAATATTGATAGCATTGCATTTGGTGGAATGGTAATAAGATTCATCTTTATACAGTGGTTTCTCAGAGAATAAATGGTTTCACATGCCTGTTCTTCAAATAGATTTATAGTTGTCATTGAGACTAATGATTAATTTCAATTGAGATTTTTAATTATGCGTTCCTCTTGCTACGAATATCTGTAATATTTCTTTGATGTTTGTCTCAAGGATTTCTGGGCGCCCAATGCCTCTTCAACCCTTCCTGATGAATTTATATACATGGATGCGCCCATTGCTGAGACCGCGTGCAGCAGTTCACTGAGCTATACCGCAACGAAATCTAGACACGCTCCTGCCAAACACGAGCGCTCGACGGATGACGCTACATATCTACCGACACATAACGGCTATCACCACAGCCATTCCGCACACAACAGTGACTCCGGCTACAGCTCGGAGCTGTACGCCGGCGAGGCCGAGCTCAAGCCGGACATTGAGTCGAAGCGTGTCGATCTCAACATGAATGACACTGGCGCGGCGTACACAAATAGTGAGTTCGGCGTGCAGGGGAACGGAAAACAGCGAATCGATGCGTGTACGCCGGAGGATATTACTCGACAGTCGTTGCATAAAATGAACGAACGCACGGACTCGGCGAGGTATCTCAATGGCGCCGTAAGTACGGCTGATGTGTCAATTTCTGCAGCGTCGAAGCAGCGGGCGTTTAACCAGTCTCATGCCGGCACGTCCAAGCTGGCATGCAGCAGCTATGCAACACCAGATACGAATGGCTACACTAGCAATATCTCTATGACGATGACAACGCGTGGGGTCAGTTCACAGCATTCACAAAGCTCGGTGCGTTACGGCGCCGACCAGCACCCGCTGCATCCAGTCGTGCCGGTGAAACGGACTCTGCCTCGTCCCGAGAAGATAGCCGACTATGCGGCGGTAAGGCAGACTCCGTGCAGTCCGCAGGCAGCGAATCAGACTTTATACGGTCCGCAGGCGGTGAATCAGACTAAGTACAGTCCGCGGGCAGTAAGTAAGGCTCTGAACAGTCCGCATGCAGCGAATCAGACTCAATACAGTCCACAGGCAGTGAACCAGACTCAGTGCAGTCCAGGGTTAGTGAATCAGACTCAGTACAGTCCGCAGGCAGTGAATCAGACTGTATACAGTTTGCGGGCAGTGAATCAGGCTCAATACAGTCCACGGGCAGTGAGTCAGACTCTTTCTGCTGCTGACAATACAGCGGACAGACAACTGCCCGTGTTGCAACCGGCACGGCGTGCCAATGGATACATCCCATCACACATACAATTACACATCCCATCACATATCCAATCAAACGTCCCATCACACATCCCAGCACACAACTCATCAAACAGCTCATCACACATCCAATCACATATCCCATCACATTTGCCATCAAACAACCCACACGTCCCATCACACAACCCATCACACATCCCACCACACGTCCAATCACACATCCAATCGCACATCCCGCGCGTATCCCTGGAGCGCTGCAGCGATGCCTACGTGCGCGGTCAGCTTAAAGGCCCCCCATCCCTTGCCGCGTCCCATCCCCATACACGTCGTTCACCCCCCGCACACAATGTGATCCTCTCACCCCTCATGGCGCAGAACAGCGCACTTGGCAAGCGCTCGTCGGTCACCGTTTCGACGAGTGTCGAGTCAGAGCGACTCACTCGCAGACAGCCAGACTCAGCGTACGGTCGTCAGACAGGCGAGGGGGGATTCAAGCGAACTCGGCATTCGATCGAGTGTGCACCCCCCGGGGTGCAGGGGAGGCGCGGGGTGGACTCTTCTGGATTTCAGGGGGGGCAAAGGTTGGAGGGTACTCCCTCTGGAGTTCAGGGTGCACGAGAGCTAGATTGTGCGCCCCAGGGTAGGCAGGTGGGGACCCATCCGTCCAGTGCTGTGGTGCAGGGTGCGCGGGGGCAGGAGTGTGCGCAGGGGGCAGAGAACCATCAGACCAGCGCCGTGTTGCAGGGCATGCGGGGGACGCGCAATGACTACCAGACCGTGGACGGCCTGGCCACCATGGCTGACGTGGCCTGCATGCTGCTGAGTGGCGCGGAGTTTGCTGCGTCGCACGACTCTGTCACGCTGCACGGCACAGCAGGTGCTGAGAGTGGTGCAGTAGCACCGCACGGCTCTGCTCGGGGGCGCGTGGTGCGACGCTATGATTCTTACTGTGCGACCCAGGGGGAGGTGGGAGCACACGGGACAGCCTGGAGGGGTGGGTTGTGTTTGATACCTATTGGCTTCATGGATATATTTCTCAACCAACAGTCCAACATTCTTATTGCTGTTTGAAATATATGTTGATGAAAGCCATATTTGTGCTGAAGCAACACTGTTCACTGGTACGGACCAGGGGAATCTGAATATCTAATTAAAACAAATTCAGAGAATTGTTGAATTTAATCAATTGAGCATAGAAACGCCTTTCAGATTTGAAAAATGTATGTGCAGTTTGACTGCGAATATATATAGATGTATTGTATCTGCACACTGAACTACACAATTTTGACGCTGTATTTATATTTTACTCTTTCTGCTATGATGGCAGTGATTCTTCCATCTTGTGCGACATTTCAACTAGCTTGTTGATCGCAGTCCATCGTCACCAACTTACTGTTTATTCAGTGCAACAATTCATGCTTGCAGATGCCGGCGATGGTTTGGCAGGGGTCCAGCAGTTTTCCGCACCGGGCGACGGTCGCATGCCCCCTGATTTCTATGCCCCCCCACAGCACGACAACGCCCCTCCGCTCGGCGGCTACTCCACACCCACCACCAGACAAGGTGGCATCCAGAGAACTAACCCGGAGTGGAACAAAGGAGTCCCGTGTCGACCCGGACCATTTCCAGGCGGCTATCACTAGAGTGCAACTGTCGGCACGTCATCCCATACAGTGTATCACACAGCGCAATACGCGCTGTGTGATACACTGTATGGGACTGATGCCGTGATTGATATTTCAATATTATGAAGTTGCTATTTCCAGCTTGGTTAATAGATTGATGACGGCTATTGCGTAACATTTGAGGTGTTAACTTTCAACAGCAGATGTATGATACTGTCGGGGTCAGTGGCGTTGCTACTGCCAAGTTTTTCTTTGTTGAAGTTTGAATCCGTATGCAAGCGGTATCGAACAATTTAGTTTTTCAGGGGACTGTTGCATTTGAGGGAACCAGGATATGATTATGCAGACATATTGAAAGATTTGATAGCAGAACTTGAGAAAAGCTATCACCATTTAATATAAAGTTTGTGCCTGAAAATTGAAGTTTTTCGGTAAATCCGGAATTGATTGACGTTGAATTTACACTGAGTGGGGATGCTTAAGTTGCCCGCGTTGCATTAGTATGTAGCTTAGGCAGTGGAATTTGTATGTCATCACAGTTCGGGTGGATGCGATTTAGCCTATGCGTGTGATCAGCCCTCCACAGTTCATGTCAACTCTTGCAATACAGTGGGCTAGCATATTGTAAGTCGTGTTTAACTATTAGTCAAGATATTAACATCCTCGCGATGGTGGGTATCACCATTGCCAGTTAACCTCGAGTCGGTCAATCGGCAAGTTGAGAGCGACCGTTGTCAATCTCCTACGCCTCGCGTGACATCACTCAATCCACCGATTGAGTCAACTAGAGGTTAACTCGCAATGGTGGTTGTGGATATAAGCGTCTATCTTTGCTGGATCCTGTTCTTTAACTGGTGCGACAAGTGAACTAACATAGCGATGAAGCTAAACTGTTGACGTTGTTCAGCATTCTTTGTTTATAATGCGTTATTTTTTGATTTACTCTAAAGTATTTGGATTCAGAAAGTTAAATTTTATAAGTGTTCTTTACGAGTCCGAATAGTGACTTTTTGTCCAAATGGTCAGTGAAGACGGTCAGTAACTGCACTGTGGGAGTTTGTAACTGGTTTCATTTTGTCATTGATGTCTCACAGTGAACTGGCACAAATGTAGTTTAATTTCATGCACTCTTATAGGCGAGTTGTTTTTGTGGTCTGTTGGATCTGTCAATCGAAATGGCAGCAAAATCTCTATTTAAGCCTTGCGTTGTTAAATGTCCTTTGTAGGGTGCTTTGTCACTTGCGCCCTGTGATCCTTTGTGTTATATTTCACTAGTTATCCATGGCTTTAGCGAGTGCATTGAGTCTTTTCGAGCTTATTAAACAATTGCACCTAGAGTAAAGGAGTTGCATGTCAGCGTCGTGAAGCTGCTGGTAGAAATAGTAATGTAGCCCGCTCAGAATCACTGCCAGGTTCTGTTTGAACAAAATGGTCCATTCATTTAACTCAGGTGTTGCTAGCTCTCAGGATGCGCCAACGCTGGACATTATGTCTTAATAGCCCGTTGATGCCTGTAGCACTAATTATGCTACGCACATCAGCCTTTGCTGTGCTGCTCTGTGATGTCTGTTGCACTGGAAAATAGTTTAGCTGTTCTTTCGCTGATCGTTGAATGGAGGCTAGATTGCATCGTTTATATCGTCATGCACGATTGAGGGTAAACCTCAAATTGGTTCAATATTTCTTTTATTTTTGTTCTTTTTTTGATAGCCCCTTACTGAGAGGAGATGATGCTCCATTGCACCAGCTGATGGTCGCCGATGGTGGTTCAACCGTAGACTGGTAGGCATCGTAGAAACACTTGTAGACCAGTTGGCTCAATCGCCGGATTATCTCCTAATAAAAGAGACGTTGCTAAACGCTTACCCAGCGTGCCTACCATGACGTCAGTCCTCTTATATAATCTGAGAATGAAATCAACTTGAGGTTTACCGACAATGGTGTATGAGAGTATAAGAGTGCGACGTGTGCTCGATGTGAGTGCTGTATCGAAGATGTGGTATTGCGGTAATGTATCACATGTTAGGTGATACATACATATAGGATGTAGTTGCGAGCATTTTTATCGTTAACGCTGCAAATAACTGCGTCTATTTCAAAGATTAGGTCAATGCCGTATCCTCGTGATATCATAACGACGTTGTGTTGTTGCGGGAATTGTTGTAGTGGTGATATGACGCCGTCAATGCCTGGCGTGTCACAAGTTCTGACAAGTCTGACAGCAATGATTCAGATGTTATAGGTGTGACTGTTCGTTCATCACAAGTTCCGACAGCAATGATTCAGATATTACAGGTGTGACTGTTCACCGTGCGTCGCTTCTGTGTTGTTGCGTTAGATCATCTGTGCTATCATCGTGCTGAAACCAGGGAATGTAGGGCATTTGTTGTTATTTGCCACGCTAGCATTGAATGCAGACGCTATGACTAATGTCAAGATAAGTCACTAGGAAATATTTTGGTACCGTTTGTACGCGTGGATTTTTGTGGATCGTAGGCTTGTTTTAGATGTTTGTGTGCTGTTCCGAGTGTCGCGTTTACGAGATTGTATATATAATATTTGTACAGTAATTAATCACTGGTTAATTTTATTTGTGGATAACGTAATGTTGAATGTATAATTAATGTTAAAGATTTGCGTCACCATTTAAATTAGAAGCCAAACTTTGTCGATGCGTATTGTTCTGTGGCGCGCCACAATCACATATTGGTTGATTGTTTTCTTAGCTGAAATTGTAGGAGCTCTAGGAAATGTAGAATATATAGTTATAGTTGTTAGGTTGAACCATCTGATCTGTTTAGATAATTTGTTGCCATTTGACTGCACTGTACGGTACATAACCATATACAGCTGATTAAATCAGTGCTGCATTTACTCCCTAGTTCTTGATAATGGGTTCCATCAAATTCACAACATTTTGTTTTAGGCGAGTATAAAAATTAAAATCAGGTGATCACATTCCATCGTACCGTGGCTAACATTTAGAAACCTTGATTAATATTTAAGCAAGATATTATGTCCTACTGTGTCAAATTGTCTGTACTTACAAAGAGCGGATGGAGACAATTTCATGATTATTTAGATTGATGAATTCCATCGTGTAATCTAGCGTTGAGAGATGTCATTGTATAGTATGCAGATGAATAGTTTCATCTGCTGATTATGCTGGATATTCACTGATTATATTTATTTATGATAAAGATTTCTTCTGATGCTGAAGAATGCCATGGCCGTTTATTTGGCTATTTGTATTTCTCGATGAATGCGGCGAATTGTTATTGTATAAGGATTGTCTACCATAGTCTTGCATCATGTTATAAGGTTAGTTTATCATAGGCTAGTTTTAAATTAGATTAGTATAAAATTACTGCAATAATTTTGCTCCGAATTGTTCCGCGTATTTAATATGACTAGCAATTCGATCAGAAATTATGTGACGTTTCCTGTGTACCGCTATTTTGCGCTATGCTAAATAAGATATTCTGTGCTGTACTGTGATTCGCCTTTAGGTAATTAAGCACCGTTTCTTCACACACATGGCTATAAAATATTGTTTTTTATTTTAATACGTAATATCTAACTATGTTTTGTTAAATATAACAATATTTAGCTAAAAAATTAAATCAGGAATTTGTATAGCAGCTTTGTGTATCAGCCGTATTACTTAGGCAAATATGACTATTGAACGTAGTGGCTCTAAGCTTTAAGAAAGTAGTGGCTAGTATTTCGTTCAAGTATTTTGTTGATGAGCATTTAAGTTCTGAATGCTCTTCAGCTAAGCGAGGGTAGCTTTTTAACATTTATAATTTATGTCGTTGAACGTAGTCTGTCGATAACTATCTAACTGTAATTGTATAGAAAACTATTTGCAACAAATTTTTGTTTTTCATTGGTAAGTTGTTTGCTATCTAGGTGTTTTAATGCTGCGCGTTAATTTTTAAATATTTTGTCGTTAATCTGGAATGAGAGTCAAAGAAACTAGGAATGGGAGAAGGAGAGCATCGCAGTTTTGACCACATGCTATATGTCGACTGGATATGTGTTGTGAGAAGTTACTTGCGAAACAATATTTGTGTGGAGTAATCGGTCTCCATAGATGCGGATCTTTGTTCTGGTAGGCTATAAAAAGACTGCGTCATAAGATATATCCCACAGCGACATCGCGATAGCTCCGCTTCAATTTATTATTTAGCTGCATATTTGCAAAAAATTTTCTTTAAACAAATTTTGGCTTTCACAATTTTTTGAACATGCTGATATTTTTCGTTCAGCTTTTGGATTTGGATCAAATCCTCTGCATTACCCTGCAAATATAAAGCACAAATATACCCATAAATTTTTGGCTGAGATATCACGATTTCAGATCATTGTTTCGGGCACGATAGGTTTTTGACGCGCTCTATGTACATGAAATTTTGTTTTAAAGTGTGGAAATTCCTCTGGTGCCTGTTTTGTTTGTTGTTAGAATCTGTTTTCCGTACATTTTCTTTGCTATTTATATGCTAACAACATATAATCGTTGTTCAGAGATTTGTTCAGAATTTTAAAATATCCCATTTCTTTTGATTTTCAGTCTTGATAGGGTTGAAATCCAAAATTGTATATGTAATTTAGAAGTGCGTAGGCTTTGAGATTTTGAAATTTTATGAGAGTCAAAACCACTAAATAACATGCGGTAATAATTTCATTTTTGACAGTAGCATATGGTGTAGTGAATGTTTCTATAGGATGCTATTGTGTATGAAGAGTTCGGTTTTTTTGGGACCGTCGTGGTCCATGTATAACGATTTGATTATGAATCCTATGGGCAAGATTGTGCAAATCTATAGTTTATCTCAAAAGGTGTAATACATTTTAAGTGGTGAATGTTTTAATTGAGTCAAAGCTCAGTGCGTGTTATTTGCATAGTGTTTTAATACTTTCATAGCGTTGCTATGGTATAAATTTTATTTCTAAAAGAGCGCTATTTCATATATAAACATTGTTCATATATATATATATTCAGAATATTCCTTCATATAATATTATTTAATTGTTATATGAAGGTATGGAATTTGTACCGTACCTTGGATAGTTGCATGCCATTGAGGCTGTTTTATACTTTGATGTCGTCCATTACTTTCTGGCTATCCTATATTTTGTTTTAACATCTTCCAATGCTTAATGTCAAATGAAAGAAGTTTAATGACTTTTTCAATGCTTTAAATCAATATTGGCTTCATGTCATAATCTATCGGCGAAACTGCTGTTATTAAGGGGTGGGAGATTTCCTTCTCGCAGTCCACATCTATAAAAAATTGCGTTATTCATTGTTTGCATTCTGAGATTTGAGTCTAAGATATATGTTGTTTTGCAGGAATCGCTGTGGAGAGCATTGCAGCCTTACGGGTGAAATGCTAGTTGAGTCTGAAAACCCCATTCGTATTGCAACCTTTAGCATTATCAGAATACTTTCAAACTGCTTTCTAATGACGCTGCAAAACTCTTTTGATATTTTTAAAATTTATTACAGTGCATCCTTACCCTTGCGCGCAGAGAGTCTGTTTTATTTTAGTTGTTTAGCAAATGATGTGTTTTACACAAGCGGGTCTAGTCAAAGTTGAGTTCTAATGCTAAACCATGCCCACGCTAGCCCATAACTTCATATATACCTAACCCCTAACCCTGCCCTAGCCCTAACCCAGCCCTAACCCTAACTTGCTAACCCTCACGGGGCCCTAACCCTACTTACTAACCCTAACGGGGCCCTAATCCTAATTTGAAAAAAAAAAATTCTTGATGAGATGATTGACAGTTGCGTTACACAGGAGTAGGCGTGGTCTTATTCGGGACTCAACCTTTGACTCAACCCGCTTTTTGTTTTACTGCAAAATTTATGCTTTGTGTGTTGATTATTGTCACTGATTGTAGTACTTCCTTAATTTATTATCGCAATTAGTTGTTCTGTTTAGTCACTTGTAACAGTCTGATGCTGGAACTTAAGTCGAAGGTCATACGACCTTACAAATACAACAAACTCCTATTTCAAAGAATTTGTAATAAACAACTATGTTTCAAAATGTCTTCATAATGTTTTGTCTTATGGGCCGAAGTTATGGCCGAGTGGTCTTTCGCCGTGTCGAATTACGAGTGCGACATTTTGTCGGTTCGAATCCCGGCGGCAGCAAAGATCGCGATAATCACTTCGTGTACCCTTTGGCAAGAGTGGTTTAAATTCGTCTGCCACAAGCCGGCAGCATTTCGGCAGCATGTCGGCAGCATATGTCGGCAGCATAAAGTAAGTTGTCGTCGGCATACAATAAGTTACCGACAGCATAAAATAAGTTGTCGACAGCAAAAGCAAGTTGTTGGCAACATAAAATAGATTGTCAGCAGCATAAAACAAGTTATCGTCTGCATGAAATAAGTTGTCGGCAGCATGAAATACATGTAAGTCGTCGGCAGCATACAATAAGTTGTTGCCTGCATAAACTAAGTTGTCGACGGCATAGAGCAAATTGTCGCATCATGAAATTAGTAACCAGCGACATAAAACAAATCATTTGCATTTGAGCGGCCCTCGACGATTTTTAAAATGAAAATGTGGCTCACCGAAGAAAAAGTTTGAGAACCACTGGCTTATATAATACTGCGCAGCTTTTACCGCAATCTGCTTCAGTGCTTCATCTTCTGTATGATACACTGTTGATATAGGACTTCGTTTTAGTGCGCGTGTTCAAAGAAAACACTCAGATATCCGACGTGACATTTCTAAACATGAACTTTAATGTAACACGTTAAAGGTTAACATTAAAGTTAACATGAGTCTTGAGCTCGATTTAACTTTCTGATAAATGAAACGAATTTAGACTGTCCGCTTGCATACTGCATGCTGGATAGGTCATTAATGGTTGAACGGTATCCAACGAATATCATTGAGAAAGGTATACAATATTATAGGCTACACGTAGGCCTACGCAGCCTAATTGATTGAAATGTACCTATTTTAGCCAATTTTGAGCAGCGTTGACAATATTATTTAGCCAGATTTTATAAAGCGGTCTTTAACCCTAGGCGGATATTTTAGTTAAAATGCACTTTGCGACTGCGACTTTGCGACTGCGATTTTTGCGACTTTGCAACTGCGACTTTATGACTTTGCTTAGCAAAGCATCTACTCCAGCCTCCTCCTCCTCGACGAGACTGTCTGGCATGGCGCTGTTTTGAAACCTTTTTCATCATTCTATCTTCACTATAATCCAGCAAAACCAATGAGGTATTAAAAGTCATAATCCACAAGAGCGTTAATTAAACGGTTAATTCGACCACTTCGCTAGACTTTCAGCATTGTACACATACATTGTACATGCTATAAGCTGAACTGATTTTAAACGCATTGCATACAATACTTCATCGTAAGCTTAACTTTGTCAGGAGTCCTGCATTGTTATAGTCACGTTGCTTTTTAAAAATCACAGTGTGCACTGTAGTTATTGGACGAGAGTGAACATTGTAGGTCTACTGTGTAGAGCTTATACTCGTGTTTAGTTGTTCACCTGATATTTTCACGATTCAATTAGAATTAGTTCAACTAGATCCATTAATAATTGAATGTTCTAGAATGAATGTGTTATTCGAATGAACGAGTTATTAAAACTCGACTGTTATTGCATTGCAGCCACAGACTGAGAGATTTGTCGAGATATTCATTTTCCTCAGCTTTTTCATTCGTACTTCATCCTACAAGAACGATACATGTAAATTATATAACAAGCCGATACGACTTAAGTCTGCCCCTGACTTCGTCAACGAAATAATAACTATTTTAGGGCTATATAACCGTAACAGTAGATGTGCAACTTTTAAATCTCACTGTACATCTCCGGTGGATTAACAGTCAGAGGTTAGCTATCAAGTTATCGAGCGGCAGAGAAAGTTTAAACAATGGGAAACTCGAGCGGGAGCAGCCGCGTTGGCGCCGTCATGACGGAGGACCAGCATCGCATGGACGAGCTGGCGGCTGATATCAAGTCGAGCCTCTGCAACGCCGACCCCATCACGAAGAACGGTCGGCGCATCCAGATGGTCCAGATGATCTGCATTCCCCTCGTCCCGATGATCTTCATCGCTGCGCAGGCGGTTATGACGCTCAGCAACACGGTCACGATCAAGGAGGGGGTTGACGCGCTGTCGGCGGCCGCCGCAGTCAGCGCACAGGTCAGGGATCAGTTCAGAAGTGGATTCGCTCTTGATTTGTAGTGTTTTCTGAAGACATCCTTTTATATGCGTGCTGTTTACAAAAAGTGTTACAAAAAATATTAGTATAAAGTATAGTATAAAATGTAAATGAGTGTCTAGCTACATGAACATTTTATATTACTCTGGAAGAGTGCGATTGATCATGATTGTGATTGTGTTGATTGCAATTAAAAGATACTACCGTGATGATTTAAACGCAATTTTCGGAATCTTAATCTTGAAATAAGCACTACATTTTGCATTCCCGTAGCCAACGGGAATGCTAAATGTAGCGTTCTAAATCCTGTCTAAAATAGATCCTTACTTGACCCAGTGAAGTTCAGGTACATGTAACTGTGGTCGCTTACTAGAAGCAATTAATTTAGCGTCACGTGGAATGCTAAATGTTGGTTGTTTTACGTAGGAGCCTAATAACTTTGAGGGTATAGACAACCATTTGTTTTGGCATGGAAAGTTTAGGGAACAGGAAAATATTTTTTAACATAGTGTAGGCCTAATAACTTCTGGAAAAAGTTTCGCCCCTCCCCCCCCCCGCTGATTTGAATCATGAAACTAGTTTCTTCATAGAAAATGTGTTGGCAATATAAGTTTCCAATGCGCTGTGTTTCAAGAACCACAAAACACCTGTTTTGATAAGAAATGGGAAGTCATACAAGACCATACTTAGTTGAGGATCATATTTAGTTGAGCATCGTATTTAGTTAAGGATCATATTTAGTTGAGGATCATATTTATTTGAGGATCATATTTAGTTGAGCATCGTATTTAGTTAAGGATCAAATTTAGTTGAGGATCATACAGTTGAAGATCATATTTAGTTGAAGATTGTATTTAGTTGAGGATCATAATTTTTTGAGGATCATATTTAGTTGAGGATCATATTTAGTTGAGGATCATACAGTTGAAGATCATATTTAGTTGAGGATTGTATTTAGTTGAGGATCATATTTAGTTGAGTATCATATTTAGTTGAAGATCATATTTAGTTGAAGATCTTAGTTGAAGTTGAAGCTTGGATGAACCTCTGACGCAGGCTGACGTCCTCATGACAACTCTTCAGCGCGAGCGAGAGGCCAGCGTGGTCTACGTCGCGTCCAGCCGCACTGCGCCCTACAGCACTCTCGCGGCGGCCTTCAGCGTCACGGACGGCGTCCTGAGGACCTTCGGCAGCGATTGGTGGCCCGTGTCGGTCGTGCAGCCAAATGAGACGAGTCCGTTCTACGCGCGAGTGTCATTCAACGCCGCGTTGAAAGTGCATCGCAGCACGGTGATGAACAGCAGTGCCTCGGCCCTACTCGCGTGTATGGAGTTCTACAACAACGCGGGAGATTTCTTTATAAGCAGCGTCTCCGCTGCATCCCAGGGATCTATTGAAGAGGTTATATGGGAGAAGAGTTTGATCTATCAATGGCTGATGCGCGCCGTGGAGAAATATGCTATAGTGTCCGTGCTCGGAAGGATGTACTACGAGCTGGGTAATCTCACAGACAAAGAGCGTTATCAGATCATTTACAGCTATACTGTTGCTAACGACAGCCTCTTCAAGGCCTTCTACTACTTTCAGCCAACAGACGGACTCGCATTTTTGACAGCTGCCAGCCGGTTTACCTACACACACAACATCCTCAACAACGGTTCATACAATAACATTTCATCCTACAACGTCGTTCACGCATTGATGGAGAACGTAGTGTACGATGGGATGACAAATAAGTTAGGGTTGTACTCAGCAAGCAGCTGGACTGCTAACGTGACGCAACTCATGAACGACGTTCACTTGCTGCTGGTAGCCGTCTACTCGGGCCTGGTGGATGACATTCAGGATGAGTGGAACAGGGCGCACAGCTCGGAGGCTGGCTCGGCGGCAGTGATCGTCTTCATATTCCTCATCGCACCCGTCATCTTTGCGCTCATCTACAAAATGACGGCCAAAATTCAGGTACCTTGTGGTCCCTACATGAACATTCACTTCAAACGTTAGGCCTTATCTACAAATTTTACAAGCCTTTGAATTGATTTATACTATAGGTCTATTCTTTAATATCCCTATTTGGTATTTTTAATTGATGTCTTAAATGACGACTGCTCAGTGCTCAGTCTTTAAAATCGCGAACATATACGCCTACGCCACTATATATAGCACTATATATAGCACTATATATAGCACTATATATAGAACTATATATAGCACTATATAGAGTGATATATATAGTG
>JAQIWG010005797.1:0-14078 GCA_034695025.1 Chamaedrilus cognettii | reverse complement strand
TATACTGCCTATACTGTAGGCCTATAGGGCAATAGCAGCGCGCACTATGGTCGCCGCGGGAGTAGGCTAGAACACGTAATGCATGATGTAACGGGCAGTCGTCTACAGACTGCGGACTGTGTAGTTGCGTAGTTGCCGTTGTGTAGTGACTCAGTGGTCATCATAGTCGTCTTCATACCTAACTGAGGTAAGCATTATCCTCTAGCCGATACTAGCCTATTAGACATATAGTCTTGTGCTATGTCAGAGTATTCACTGCTAGTAGTTACATTAATAAAGCACGTGAAATCTTAGTAATTAACGTTGCGTTAAAGTAGGCCAAACAATATGCTTTCAAACGTTACAAGACTGTCCTATAGTCACTGCAGTCATTGGCTTGGAATTGGCATCATCATTATCTTTGTGAATTCTTCTGACCATATTCCTGACTCCACTAATATACTCGTTCATCTCTTTACACAACTTGATTATCTCTTTCATTCCTCCTTGTCCTAAGCCTTTCCAGAATTCTGCTGGTATTTCATCTTCTCCTTCCGCCTTGTTGTTCTTCATGTCATTTATTGCTGCCACTATCTCACTTTCTAGTATCTCCAGTCCTTTATTATCCTTTTCAATACTCATTTCCTTCTCAATTTCGATGTCTTTCAGATTTGGTTTCTCCGCTTTATCATACAATTCCCTCACATACCTATTCCATCTACACTTATGTTTTATGGGAATCTCCCTTTTTTTATCTTTTATACTGCTTTTTTTGTTGTCTTGTCTCCTAAATTTCTTTACCTATTCATACATCAGATCAGATCTGTCTATTCTGTCCAACTCCTACAATTCTTCACACTCTGTAGTCCACCACGCTTCCCTGGCTCAGTCAGTCTCTCTACTTAACATGTTGTTCAAGTTTCAATATCTCGTTTTCCCTTACTTTGTCCCTTCTCTTTGAATTTGTGTCATTCATTCATTTTCCTGTTCATTTCTTCTCTTATCCATGGTTTCCGTGCAGCTTTCTTGCTCATATATTTTTTATTCTTTGCACTTTCTACTACGATTTTTAAAATTTTCTTCCATCTCTTCATCTCTTCCATTTCTCCACGTTCCTCTTGTCGTCTTGTCTTTTCTGAATTTTGCTTCCTATATCTTGTTGAAAGGCCATCTTGTTTGACTTTTGTTTCAGTTTTTCAGTATCCCATGTCTTCTTTTCCCTACCTCCCCGGATTTTCTTAATTTTCACAGCTGTCTTCTTGAGTCTTTTTGTTCAATAATTGCTCCAATGCTTTTTTTGCTTTTCCTTCAATTTCTTTATCAAACATTCTATATTTAATTTTGAACTCCTGTTCATTGAATGTAGGGAAAAGGTGCATAAAATCCTGATTCGCAGTCTATGTGATGTAAAAGGGAAGTAGCTACTCTGAACCTGGGGTCATTGTTAGGTACAACAGCAGTTTATGATGTAGTAGTACTGTTGCCGGTTTAGGCAGCAGCTGGACGGACTTCGGTGGCTCAAGCTACTGTTTGCGAGGCGGGGTGCTTTTGGCGCTCATTCAGCGTGACGTCATCGGTCACATCGTGACGTCAACTCTCCAAAAGCCAGTCACGGACCCAATCGTGTTCTTAACCTGCTCGAGTGTCTTTGGGACAATGCTGGGTTCCTTGTCCTACACAAGGAACCCAGCATTGTCTCCGAGACACTCGGGCCTTTTTTCATGGACCATTTTTATTATAAACTATTTGAAAGAAATAAGGAAAAACAGGAAAATAGTGAGGGGACCGGAAGTTGATGGGAACACGGGAGGTCACGTGATAGGAAGCAAGCGGATCGGAGGCAAATTTTTGTTTTTCTTTAAAATATTTCCATTTTTCTTAAAACTTTCCCTTCCTAATTGTTTTCTGGAGGTTTTGGTTGCATGAAGTTATTGAGCATAGTTTTCTGCATTTTTAGGTATGTCGAATTAGGGTAGCATGGCTTGATTTTATGAGTTTTAGTTGAGATGACTGTGAGTGTGATTTCATTGTCTTCACATATGTGCTGCTGTAGGACTACAACATTTTCTGATTTGATTAATCCTAATTAATCAAAACTAAAATGCACCGTTTGACTCTTTAACAACTTGCAAATTTAATTAGAAGTGGCCTGTCAGGCAAATTTGAACAGTGCAGTGTTTGAAACAATTAATATTCGACTGATGTTGTATTAATTACTGGGTGTATGCAACCTCATAATGCTACACCCTTGTAGCATTATTTCTCTACCATTCTAAAATTGTTCCAGAGAAAATAACTTCTGTATGCTTTGTTTCAATGGCTTAATTGCATCTTTGTTTTTCAAACATTCGACCTTATTATCTATTGTATTTACTAGCACATGAACTGGGCAATATAACCTTAAAATAATTGTAGGCCTTGCATAATATTTATCTGAGAGTTTCATAAGCGTTAAATCCCTCGTTTAAATTTTGGCTTGAATATGAGTGAAAACATTTGGCTAAAAACCGCACTATCATTACTATAAAAACTGCACTATCATTATGCTAAGCTTTCAACTTACGTCGGGGTCACCCCGTCCCCCCCAGCTGATAAAGTTCAGTTTTATTTAATATTGTGGGCCTGCGCTCGCCATCTGATTTTTAAATGAATCAGAGATTCTTTTCAGTGAGATATATTTGACAAAGTCAATACTCAAATAATCAAATATAATGATTAGAAATAACATACTTTCATCTAGTACAGCGACAGTCGAAAATACACACATATCCGAAGGTAACAATTAAGTGAAAAAAGGGCAGTACAGTGTAGTTAAAAATACACTAATACACAAGTCCCCAGTTTTAGTCACTGCAGACAAAAAATCACCGTCGCAATAAAAAAAAACCCCTACCTAGTCGGCAGACAATTGAAAAAGCAAAATAGTTCTACCTTCTAAATATTGAAGTTTTAGATGTTACCACGACCAGGACGAAACTTGACGCCGCCAGGAAAACCAGGAGCTGCCGGGTCTATCCAATATACCGCTAAACGAAAGGGCCTATACTGGTTATTGCATGAACATAGTAGCAATAATACTAAACGCCAGCTAAGTTCAATCAATCAATATCCTAGAGAGATATCCTAGAACCCTCAGCGGACAACCTGTTTCCTCGGCATCACGAATCGTCTGGCCACTGAGCTTAGCAATCCAGGCGCCTATCTAGTCACAGAAAACCCATTGAACCGTGACGGCCTAAACACATGTATTCAGCCATTTCACAGAAGTGGACCACGGCCACCAAAGCTACCAAAACCACCAAAGCCACGGCCAGCACAGCGCGATGACCGTGAAGCATCATTTAAAAACTGCACCATAAAAATTTAAATTCAGAAGTAATGGCCCTCATAATTGGCGCCCGATAAAAACCGATAAGGGACGATAATGAAATACTAATTTTTCCGATAAGAAAACCTGGTAAATTCTGTTGACCAACATATGATGATTTCAATAGCTGATCATGTCAAATTCATTTGCTAAAATAAATAACTGTTGGTTTAGATGACATAAAGCCTGGATTTATTTCATAACCCTGCGAGCACTTATAATTAGTACTGATGACATTTGGTGATGTGATTAATTTTCTGGGTGTACAATATTTTGTGCGATGCGTCAAGCAGTGTTGCTATGGAACTTGTCACGTGAGGAATGAGTCATGTAGCAGAAGCGACCAAAGCGTCCATGTAGCGCAGTGAACTTTAGACCCCTTTTCAGCAAGAACCATTTTGAAAGCAGTGAACCCGATAGCTAACTTTTAGTATCAGATGCTTCAGTCGGTCGGACTGAGAAGAATAAAAAAATTGTTAAGTTGAAGGCGGAGAAAGGGCGTGAGTATAATAAAGCTAGGAGTTTGATAGCAATCCATCGGATTGTCTACTAAATGATTGTGTGTCAAGTTAAAGGCGTAGAAAGGGAGAGTGCATTTAAAGTAGTAGTATGATAGCAGTGGTATTTGTGACATAATGGTGTTCTGCAACAGCACCAGGGAGTAATTGCAAAATTTTGAGAATTTTGAGTACCTAATTAATTACAGATCTGATATATGGAGCTTTTTGACATGTTATGATATTTGAAATTTTGTTTTAAGCACCCCACTTTCACAATTTTGGTATTTCTCGCCTACTGTGACCCCAAGCTCCATATTTTTAGCCGCCTTACGGTGTACACCGGCGCAAACTACCATTCATGACAATAATAATTAGTGTTGAAATGGCGTACAAATATTTGTTCATTTTTATTTGAGGTGCGAGTGTGAAGATGTAATTTGATACTATTGAGCTCTTGTAAATTTTAGTATAAAGTGGTTATAAAGTTGTTTGTACAGAGCTGAATTGTGGTGAAAGTTGACAAAAGCAGTTGGTGTAATTTTAGGAAGTCAGAGTAAGATTGCGAGGATGGCAACCCCAGCAGGAGTTGATCCCAATATTGCACAGCTAATTCTGATGATGAAAGAAGATGCAGCGAGAAGAGACGCAGCAAAGGTAGCCCGTAAAAATGCAGACAAGAAAGAGAAAGACGAAGAGCGGAAGTGATTAGAGGGTGAACAGAAGCAGAGATAGAGGAGATAGCTCGTAGGGAGGCTGAAAAGAAGGAGAAGGAAGAAGAGAGTTAAATATGAAGCAGCTGCGGCGAGACGCCAAAGGGAGCGCAAGGCAGAGTTAAAACTCGTTCGTTCACAGTTTCAGATTAGACTAGAAGCTGAGCATGCAGAGAAAATAGAGGCTTTCCAAGTTCAAGAAGAACAGAGCGACAGCTAGACGAAGAACTTAGAGAAGCTCTTGAAGAAGCTAAGCGTGTGGCCGATGCAGATAGGGTGGTGCGTGAAAGAGTTGAGCTCGCTCGCATAGCATCTAATACAAAGACTTACCAAGCAAAGGAGGACAGAATTAAGAGAGCATCAGATGTGTTGCATCGTGCAGTTCCTACTATGCCTGTCGAAAGTGAAGATATTTTAGGATGGTTCAATGCATTCCAGAATCAATTGAGGATAAATGAGTGCGATAATGATATTTGGCTAGCGTTGTTGAACAAGTCCCTCAATGAGAAAGCTTGTCTACTGGTAGACCGTCTGCACACTGACCACGTCGACACCTATGATAAGTTGAAAACCGCGATTTTGAAGGAGTACGACTTGACGCCGGCCGCATATCGCAGGTTCTTCGATCAGGCGAACAAAATGGACGGAGAGACATATGTTCAGTTGTGCACTCGCCTACAGATCAGGCTCAAATATTTTCTCGATAGCAGGGAGATGAACAGAGGACTACAGCAAACTCTTCGAGTTGCTAGTCGCCGACAAGCTGAAATCCCTCGTGCCGACATCGCTGAGTAGCTTCGTGCGTCAACGCGAGCTCGACGGGTGGAGGCTGCCTCAAGACCTCGCCCACGACATCGACACCTTCATCGCGTATCGTTCATCGATCAGTCGAGCTGACCAGCCCGGAGATCAAGGGGGAGATCGATCTGCTCAAGTCCGTTCTGCAAACCCGGGTGGGCCAGTCATCCACCACAACCTCCTTGTCACGGACTGATCTAGCCTGTGTGTAGAAAGAAGAAGAAATAACATGACAGTATAGTTTTAAGCGGATGAAGCTAGAGTGGGAACACTGCTGCTAAAACGTCCATCTTGGAGAAGAGGAGTGAACGGCGTAGAAGGGGAAACTAGGGTTTTTGTCAGGGTGTGAGGGGATGCGGGTTGGTTGAGCTTAAAGGGTTTCAAGGGAACCAGGTAGCCTGAATATCCGGAGAGGCACGGCTGGCGTGCGGCGGGTGTCATAATTCCTTGGTCGTACCGGGTCGGGTCTGGAGGTGGGATAGAGTGATAATTCATTAATTTGTCAGTGGCAGTGACTGTACCGGTGGTAGGTATTTTTAATGAGTGTTATCGCGCAGCTACGGGTTTAAAGGGCCAAGTGTTATAATTCTTGGGATTAACCACTGTTGTCCAGTAAGCCGGCGTTTTGGGGTTCTGTGTCGCTGTAGGTTAGGTCTATTTAGTAGGCTACGGAGTGGTGGGTTCCTAGGTGACGGTCTGTCGGTAGGTTTGAGGTTTTGGGTGCTAAGGTTGCTTGGTTTAGGGTTTTGGGGGTGGTTTGGTGGTTCTGGTTTTCAGGAGGGTTGGTAAGTGGAGGGTTGTTAGGTTTGAGATTATTAAGTCAGAGTAATAGATATATTGCTCGTTTCATATTTTATTTATGTTAGCATTTTCTTTTTTTAAATGTATTGTAAATAGACTTTTGTGTTCACATTTATCAAGACTCATAGTTCAGTCCTTCAATCCTAATTTATGCCACAGGGCTCGACTGAGGGGCGAGTTCGTGACACTCCTCGTGTTTCACATCCGCCATGAAATTTCTGTGGCCTGACAAATCACGCCACATCAGATTGCCGTCGCAGAAACTATAGCGTGAATCAAGCGCCGCGTCGTATAGATCGTGTCGTGCTGCACCATCCGAACTTTGAGCGTTCCGAGCGTTCCTCCAATAATGAATTGCAGGATAATGAATAATATTAATGAAGAATAAAAATGAAGAGCATGCAATAATGAATTGCAGTGTGACCGGCGTGACCAGAGCTCCGGTTTTTCTGAAGATACGTTGATCAAAGAAGTGGATAAAAATAACAGTGGACGAAATAACAGAGAGTATGTGGCGAACTTTTTGGTTGATTCTGTATCCTGTGTGTATAACAAAAATGGAGTTTTGAGTGTAAGAAATTTAGACAAGTTTTCGTGTGATGTAGCAAATATAAATTTAAATATGATCAGTCTCTTTTGGTGACAATCTTGTAATAGCGATGCTGGACGGAGGAGCAGATTTGTCTGTTGTTCACACTGCAGATTTCACAACAGATGATGGAAGATGTGCAAAAGTCTGGTGCTTGCGAGTGTTAGGCTGTTTGAGCTTTCGGCACTAATATTATGACTGAGTTGATGAATATTCCGTGTTCATTAATTAGCAACGACGGTTTCCGTCGATTGTTAGTCATGATAAAATGTGCGGTAACTGATCGCTTAAAGGAGAAAATGTTGCTAATTCCACACGGTTATCGACTTCTGTGTGAGAGTATAGATAAAAGAGAGTGTGAACAGAATGCAAGATTAACGGAATGTAAGGATGATGAATTAGAGCTGGAGCGATTGGATGAGGAGAAACCCATGGAGGACAACAAGAGGAATGTAGCAGAAGAAGAACAATTTGATCTAGAATCACAGAAGGATTTGAACCGATACGAGATAGTTTTAGTAGACTCAGAGAAGGATAACGTCACAGAAGTTCAGCAAATGGCGGAAGGGACGCAGATTGAACTTAAAAACCCTTCAAGCTGTACTCAGGTGAACGTTGTCGTCGGTCCGTCGTCTCAACCCAACGTTGCGATCGTCATCAACGGGCGCGTCGAGTGGATCCATCGCGAGCCGGTGTCGTCACCGATGCTGGATGTACTGCGTCAAGCGACATCTACAACTTCATTCACGGACCTGTCGCTGGCGAGTGAAGATGTAAATCGGCGATCACCACGAATGTCTGGCGCGCAACAATGACTGCGATTTTGAGCGAAAGATCGTGTGTTTGAGTGTCCCGGAGCAGCACTATGCGAATGGCATAGTCGCCTTGAAGGTCGCCTTGTCGTACAAGGTTTCATTGAGTGGGTCGCTGCAGAACGGCAATGTGTTGTCTGATTGTATTGTTCTTAATCGCAGCGCAAGATGTCGTCTTGTTTTTGATTGCGGAAAATTGTGCTTAGTTTTGAATTTGAGCGAGATGTAGGATTCTAAATCGTTCGCATTGGCCACTATATGGTCAAAGCCTATTCTGCCTAATGTTAGTCTTTGATCGTTAATACTTTTAATTGTATTGCTCAAGTTGCTCAGCCGGTAGAGCTTCAGACTTTAATTTTGAATTTAGTATGTACATGTACGTTTGCTAACAATAAGCGACATATTGTATTCTACATGTATTATTGTAGGTGTTTTGATACGAACTGTTCGGATCTGATGTACAGGGTCTTTGAAAAAAGCTCATTATTATCTTCTTTTTTTTCCCCTACAGTTCAGGGATCTTTTTTATTATAAATTATTTGAAAGAAAAAAGAAAAAAGAGGAAAATAGTCAGGGGACCAGAAGTCAATGGGAACAAGAGAGGTCACGTGAAAGGAAACAAGCGGATCGAAGGGGAATTTTTGTTTTTCTTTCAAATATTTCCATTTTTCTCAAAACTTTCCCTTCCTAATTGTTTTTTGGACGTTTTGGTTGCACGAAGTTATTGAGCATAATTTTCCTCATTGTTTGGTATGTCGAATTAGGGTAGCACGGCTTGATTTTATGAGTTTTAGTTGAGATGACTGTCGTGTGACTTCATTGTCTTTATATATGTGCTGCTGTAGGGCTACAACATTTTCTGATTTGATTAATCCTAATTAATCGAAACTCTAATGTACCGCTGGACTCTTTAACTACCTGTAAATTTAATTAGAAGTGGCCTGTCAAGCATATTTGAACAGTGCAGTGTTTGAAACAATTAATATTCGACTGATGTTGTATTAATTACTGCGTGTATGTAACCTCATACAGGGTGTAGCATTATTTCTCTATCATTCTCAAATTTGTTCCAGAAAATAACTTCTGTATGCTTTGTTTCAATGGTTTAATTACATCTTTGTTTTCCAAACATTCTTATTGTCTATTGTATTTACTAGCCCATGAACTGGGGAATATAGCCTTAAAATAATTGTAGGCCTTGCATAATATTTATCTGAGGGTTTTATAAGGGTTAAGTTCCTTGTTTAAAATTTAGCTCGAATAATAGTGAAAACATTTGGTTAAAAACAGTACTATCATTATTTTAGAAACTGCGCTATCATTATTTAAAAACTGCACTATAAAAATTTAAATTCAGAAGTAATGAGCCTCACATCTTGGTCCTCCTGGGTCCGGCGGGGTGGAGCCAAAATTTTTGTCCTTGAGTCTCTGGACCGATGTCATCATTCCCTACTTAGATTCAGTGTCGGCTTAATTGTTCCTCCCCCCCTGATGGTTTATCACGCTCCCAATGCACCTTTGTGGGGTCAGGACGCGAGGCATGTGTTCGTGGCTGCAAAAGATTTACCCCCCCTTCGCGGGGGATGCGGCCAGAAAGAACAGAAGTATTAGTCCTAGAGTCTTTTGTCCCGGACATGACATTAAACTGTGCCCGGCAGCTAATATTTATTTAGTGATCCTTTGGCACAATAGTAAGCTAAAAATAGAAATTACATTATTGTCGGTCATCGGCAATAATGATATAGGAACGCTATTATAGTTGTTTATTGGCAGAATGGCATATAACGCGTTATAGATCGATGAAATCGAAGCAGCCTGGTGGCTGTGTGGATAACGCTGTAGCTACGAAAGCTGAAGGTTGTGGGTTCGATCAATGCATCGGAAAATTTCTATTTACAAATTGATGACAAGTTTTTTTATTTTCAAAATAATTTTGTTTCAAGGATAGAGTAAGGATTAGATGATGATTTATGATAACATTTTCATTTAAAATGAATATTAACAGTTATGTTTGGGCTATTTTAGGCTTAATTTAGGGTTAGGTTACAGTCAGGTTAGGATTGGTTAGGGATAGTTTTAGTAATTGTTTGTCGTGTTTTTATCGTTTTTAAAGCTATTTTTCATAGTCTTCACTAATGATGATCCAACGGGTCAGTAAAAAAAGATTCGCTGCACAGCAGCTTTGCCCCTGCTGCCATCACCATAGGGCAGGACGAAGCATTGTGGCCCAGGGGTCTAAGGCGCGGTCTCGGATTACGAATGCCGCAGTTGCGGATTCGAATCCCGGCCACGCAAAGATTTTGAGTCACTTCGTGTACCCTTTGGCAAGGGTGGTTTTAATTCGTCAGCCACAAGCTACGATGACTACCAGATACGGTGGAACCACCACCAGTGACCGTGAGCTGGTAAAATGGGGCATCACCTTTTCCCCGCAAAAGGCTAAAACAACAACAGAACTAAATAACAGATTATAACTAGACATAACATAACTAGATTCTTCAATGGTACAAAGTATTAGAAATGTATTAGTTCAATGTTTGGTCAAAATTTGCCTTAGTGAAATTTTGACTGTTTTATTGTTTATCTTACGCTTAATTCTACAGACAATGACGATGAACATGGTTGAAATATTGCTAGAAATAATATAATATTTAATTCTGCTCCAGACAAATTTAAAGCATTTTGAACCTGTCTGTTGTGTTTGATGTTCGTTGGTGAATGTTATGATAATCGTCAGGAATGGCAACTTTCGGTGGGCTTGGCCCTGGAGGTCCAGCCATTGGTCGACTGCTCATCTGTTGCCCTCCTCTAACTATTTCATCCATCGGCTGCTCATTCACGGCACTTTGCGTCAGAATACCCGCACTAGTTGCCTTGCTGAAAACGTATAAGAGTTACATATAGAGTACATATACGTAAATACATACGTAGCGTAAAGATACATAATACACCGCGAGTAAAAAAAAACCTGGACACCAAACTCACACAGGTAAGTTTGTCGAATAATCAGGCAGCTTAGCATTGGGTTGTCTTTGGAACAGGCAAAAGCTTCACATAACATCACATCAACACCATCTACGATGCCTTAGACAAATAAGAGGGAGAGAAAAAAAAGAAAAAAAGAGAAAGACAAATCTTTGGCACGCTCTGTCTTTCGCAGCTTCATGGGATGTGACACCATGGGTTCCGGTGTGGAACGTGCTGCCTCTCGCATCCAAAGCATGCAGGGAACTTGCCAATTACAATGGCGAAAGTCAGAACGGTTCTGGTAAATGCATATGGCACAAGGCTAGTTGGAAATGCACAGAACTATGTGGTTGTCACTGTGAGAAGCAATACAGTCACAAGTAAGGCAGTCACTAGCAAATAGGCAGGAAATTTTTCATTGTTGATAATGTACTAGTTGAAGCATTTAGCAGAAAACGGTCATTCCTCTCCAAAAAATGGAAGATCTGAAGTCTAATACATTTTTTTATATCTAAATTTTAAATGATATCTATTTGAGGCGATGTTAAGCATGTAAAGAATATTTGGAGCTTTTGTTATATTACATTTACACATTTATATTGTGGTTCTAGGTCCAAAATAGCCCGAGATAGGATAGGCGTATTGGATAAATTTATTTTAACATGGCGGCCACCTTGAAATCTAAAATGGCCGCCCTGCACGTTATCAACGGCGGCATTTTTGGATTCCACATCCCTAAAAATTGTAGATCTTGACACTGAAATTGAAAATCCAGGTAAATTATAGCCCAAGATATTGGATAGATTGATATTGGCAGCCATCTTGAAATCAAAAATTACTGCCTAGTACGCTGTCAAAGGTAGCATTTTTGCATTCCTCAGCCCCAAAAATGTAGATCTAGATATTGAAATTGTTAATCTAAGTGAAATATAACCGGAGTTATTGGATAAAAACGTTTTTCATGATGGCCATCTTGAAAATTCAAAATGGCCGCCATATTGCTTTTGGAAAAGGTGGATCCTATCAAAAATTTGAAACTCAAGGCATTTGCAACATATGGGAAAAAATTGGTGCACTTGTCCGGCGAGTCCACATCCAGCTCAAATTTGGAGCTAAGGTGTGGGCTAAAATGCTGACCGAATTACAAAGTTCTCTCACCAATGGAAAGAGAACTAAATCTCCAACAGGACACATATATTGTTAACAAAAACATTCGCATAATGTTGTATCAAAATCCTCGATTTCCATAATAGTAGAGGATTATGATTTCTAAAGTTTGGCTTTTCGTGACTGGACACAGTTTCTGAGACAGGGAAACCGTTTTAGTGGCTAGCTACATTCAGTTTAATTCTTAAATAACAAAGTATAAACAGTATAGGCCCACAGTCCAGTCTCCAAAGGATCATAGGGACCATTCTTCCACTGCACTGACTAAAAGCATTCATGAGCATTGTCAAGCATCATTAGCAATCTTCTTCAACATTAAACAATTGACAAAGGATTTTGTATTAGAGTGTTGTCTATCGTCATCTGTAAGAGATGCCCAACAACTAACGAAGACAATTTTTTAACATAATTTTTCACCACAAAATTTATTTATGGAGAGAAGATTGTATTATTTAAAATTGAAAATGAAAAAGCACTGGTGACGTCACCAGAGCCACAATTAAAACCCCCAAAGAATTTAAATTTTACTCCATGCAAAATTTCTGTAAAACGTGTGAAAACTGAAGTATATGGAACTTTTTGCACTGAGAAATCGACGATTTCGATAAATCAACTTTCTCGATGTATTAGGCTAGGTTTTCTCGACAGTGTTACGATATGTTTGTAAGCAAGACATGTAACTTGTTGTAGATTTAGTCTTCTTTCCGTTGGTGAAAGAATTTTGTATATCTGTCAGCATTTGATAAAGTTACGGCCTTGGTGGCACATTTTTTTAACGCACGGTGTAGAGTTCATATCTATAAATCTGCATATATATGAATATTTTATTCACCACAAAGGTAGATATGCAACACAAAATAAATACAAAGAAACACGATGCAACGATCAGCATGAAACACTAACTTGACCGTCGTACAAAAACTTTGAGCTATTAGGCTATTAAACTAGGTTACTCGTGTACATCAACCTTGGATTCAAAATACTTGCAAGCAACTGTATTGGTAGAAGATATTAGCTTGTCAATGTCAACGTTATAAAATTCAGCAATTGGTTTACGTTCCTCCTTGAACGAAAGCGAATGAGTAAAATCCAATTATTGCTGAATTTCATAGCTTTATTGAAATTAACTTAACATATTCTAGCTTGATGCTCCAGTGGTTGATAACAAGCAAAATACTGACAGTTCATCACCGCTTTTAAGTCAAATGTATTGAATATTATGATGAAAGCACGTGTTCATGGATGTTCCAAGACCCTTACGAACCTTTTATTAAAGGGAACAGTTTCAACGGCATACAACAAGCACGGTAATGCAATAATAGGATGAAGCTAGTCCAAGAGTAACGAACACGTTGTAGACTTTACCAAGCTGACTAATATAATGTGTTGAAACTAAAGTAAAAGTTGGATTTGAATTGATCAAAACATATTTTGAACCGCGGACCAACAAAATTGTAACACCCAACTAGATTGTCTCAGTTACCCATTTAATTGACCCAGTATCAGTAAGGATCGAACTGCACTTCTTATGCTACCTAAAGCCTACTCTCATGCACGCTGACTTTTGGCTATTTAGCTGAAGGTTAAGATCTGCAAATCCCTACAGCAAAAATTAACCATAAGCTGTAACTCCACAACTGAAGGACTTAGTAGGATCAAATCATCCGCATACATTTAATGCACTGGTATTGCATGGTATAAAAATAAACATCATGCAAATGACAGCCAAACGCCTCAAGTTTTACCAAATTATCATCAACATATACCGAGCAGAATAGTGGAGAGAGTACACCCCCCTGGCGGACCCCCCCCCTTTGAAGACAAATGCAAAGAAAGCATATTTCCCCATTTCACCAAACAAAATGAGTTCTAACATCTAGGCAGAAAATGTTAACAGTAGTGTCATTTCTAACAAAATGGCCAATCAAATAACATAGTAGATAGCATGAGCACAGCTTGTCTTCTTGTTAAAACTAAACTGGCTGTCACTTGTTTAGAAATTCTCTAGAAATATTAAGCAAGCAATTTCAAATATCTTAGAAACAATGGGGCTTATGGCTATTCCCCTACACTGACTAGTGTCTAAATCCCTCTTAGAACCTGATTTTTTTGGAATGGTTTTAAGCACAATACAGCCAAAGTCCTTTGGAACATGCCCCTATAACATACAGAAATGGAATATCCCTGCTAGTACTGTGTAGATAATTGGATGCCAGTAGTGTAGATGTTCACTCTGCATCGAAACACGCGACCTTTCCCGGGTGAAGACTAGCGACCGCAAGAGCATATACAGGGTGCGTAAAAAAAAAACAAACCCCTAGCGAATTCGCGATAACTCGGCCAAAAGTGAATATATTTCCTTGAAATTTTCAGGGATTGCAGCTAAGA
>JAQIWG010005796.1:0-14081 GCA_034695025.1 Chamaedrilus cognettii | reverse complement strand
CATTCCTCCACTCCCCCTCCTCCCTCCACGTTGATTCCCTTGACAGCCGGGCTCAGCGGATAAAGTCTGACTTGGTTAGCGACGCGCGCAAATTAGAAGACTCGCGAAATTGACAAGTAAGGGGGGAGTGTGTAAGGGGGGAGGGGTGTAAGGGCGGGGGTGTGTGTTCTAGGTAGAGGCGGCGAACCGAACCGAACCGACAGAGCAAGAGATACGCAGGCTAGCACACAGGACTGGGGGGAGAGAACCACCTTCCCGCCCCCGTCGTTTTAACCAGCTGCAGGCATGGGCTTGGAGAGTCTCGGCATGAGAAAACTGATTTTTTATAAACAGACTTCACATAATTCGCTACTAAGCTATGCTACTAAAAGTTTTATACTTTTATTGAGATAAAGGCTAACAGAGCTTAGAAGCTACAACGTAGAATAAATTTTACACACTGCAATATGGGCCCATATGATAAATACTTGAGGTAGGATGGCCTCCAACCCTACCCTAAAGCGTCGCAGCTGACTGTAAAATGTCGATCCGCAAAGTCAATTAACCTTGTTCAGCGTTCAATCGCCCATAAAACTCGCCCTTCGATTTGAGCCAAGCAACAGTCCGTGATCACGTGATTGATTGGTACGTCATGTGGGAACCAAGGCGTCCAAGAACAAACGGGGGTCATCGGGTTAACTCGTATTTGTGTTTGTCGATAATACCGATTTATTATCACTATTATACGCATTGTTTTTCTAGAATCCGATTGATTACTTGTTAATTTCCGGTGGGGCTTTCAATCAACTGTTCACTTTTAATCCGAGGATCTGTCCCAAAGACTCCCAATCAGTGCACTGTAGGTCCGAGATCCAAATCTCGGGTTCACGTTACAACACTTGATACAAAAAACCCGGCTTAGACTTTGTGTAGGCTCAATAAGCTAGATGTTAAGCTCAAGCGCAAATTGTTTATGCTACAGCAGATCTAGTTCGTTACAACAAATTCATATCTTGTGACTTGCGCCTACATGTAGCATCAAACGAGTAACCATTTCAGTAATCCAGTTTCTAGACAGTGCATGGTCGACCCAGATAACGCAGTCTCTGCACGATATATCGGTCCAAAGTCTGCAAAGTTCGCGACCCATTTCATCATACAATTCCATTATTCAAAATCTGACCGTCGCAGACCACCACGATGACATCGACCTCGTATAGCGTCATATTAACGTCGAAATCTCGCCTAAGAGGCAGTCAGCACGCATTAGGCTGCGAGCCGAGTGGCACGAGGCTTTCAGCCGCCGACAGCTACATTGTACAACGCCGCGGACTCTGTTCTAAACTTCTGAGTCAATTTCGCAATGCGCGACGGCAATGGCGTCGATCCAGAAGGGATCGGGGGGGGGCGGGGCGGGAAGAGGAGAGGAGAGGAGTCGGAGCCACCCCCCCCCCCTACACTAGAGTTTAATTCAATAACTCGCTTCAAGTGAGTCAGGTTGTATACGGTCGACAATGGATCTGACAGGCGTGTGAAGTATAGCTACAGTCAACTGTATGAGTCTGAGTGGCAGTTTGTGTGACAGGCTTGTGATTGTGTGTGTGACAGTGTGCGTGTGCGTGTGTATGCGCAGGTGTGTTTAGCAGTGTGTCTGACAGCCGCTAGTAAGCCTCGTTCGTTAATCTCATCAGACAGGAGTGTTTGATGCATCCCAACATTCAGGACGTTCTTGGACGTCGACTATACGACAGAAAGCCGCGGCGGAAGGGGGGGGGGGAACGAAAATTTTCGGAAACAACTCCTTCTCGCATTCTCATAGATAGTCTCAACCGTCCGGGGAGGGGGGGGGAGGGGGGGGGGACTGGGGGATGATTGAGCGGCACGACCCATCTTGAGTTGATCTGAACTCGCATGAGGACTGCTATACTACAGGCCCATGAAGCTCCTAACTGGCATGAGGACTATACATGTAATCACAAGCCCGTGAAGCTATTACGCTGCGGTGCAGTGAAGAGGCATGAGATGAAGTTACATCCGTACCCACCATTAAGCGAGTTAACCTCGAGTTGGTCAATGGGCGAGTTGAGAGTGGCCGCTGTCAAGCTCCTACGCCTGGCGTGACGTCACTCAATCCGCCGATTGAGCCAACTCGCGGTTAACTCACAACGGTGGGTACGTGTGTTATTAACTGCGTTGCGTTCAGAGTTGAGCGGTTTTATCGTTGTCGCATAATTGTACGCTTGCACGCAGCGCGCAACGGCTCGCCATGCAAATTGTATTCGTAACGAGTTGTTTATGGAAATCAGGCGGTGGGATATCTCGGACTAGCGTCTTGATTCATCATCGTCGCAACACAACGTGTGGATTATCAGCTAACGAGCAGGTTCTGGGTCCAACGGGTGGTGGGGGACTATCTCTCCACTTGTCTGTCGGTTTCATATTAATTGAGCTATGTAGTATACAGCCTACTAGGCTTACACAAGGCGACACCGTACAGTCGTATTTACGTGGCCCAATCACTGCTAGCGTGTGCGCGCAGCTTTAACTGAGGTTCCTATGTGGAATTCGATACACTGCAGCTATTTATGTGGAGTAGGCTGACTCTGTTCATCGAAGGTGTATCGCTACGACGGTTGCACGATAATAAAATCTATAGCAAAGTCGTATAAAATGCATCAAAACGTCTAAAACAGCAGCCGACCAGTAATATTGCATGTCAGCGTGAACGCATCGTTTTGAGAACGTTAGTTCGTCTGTAGTGAAATACCCCAGACTATCTGAGAATGACATTTCGCAGAGCTTCAGACGAAAAATTTAGCGATCAAATTCCAGCGACAAACGATATCGGACATGGTGACTCTGACTTGTTCATGAAGAATTGCGAGGTACAGAACCCATTACCACCCCCCCCCCCCCCACCCATAATTGTTGCACTTCAAAGCAAACCACGACTCACCAAGGTATAGGCATGTACGAACGAACCAAGTGAACTCTCGTACCGAATTTAGTTCAACTTTGATGACGTTGCCATGCAGTGGGGAGCAGATACGCTTTACTACTTCCGGTCCGGACGCGATATGGCTTGATGCACTGATGCCACTGCTAGAGATATATCACTAGAATTTGGGATATTTCAGTGATTGAGGGATCTGATTTTAACGCAATCCGCAGATATCTGGGAATATTTTTTTCATAAAATGGCACATTCCACAATGGGATCCGGGAATAAAAAATTTGTACAAAAATGTAATCTATGGAAATTTTTTACCGAGATACCCAGAATCTAGGGATATTCTGTTGTGACACAGTAGTATCACTGTTTTGGTGCCTTCAGTTTGACACGATGCTGTTTGACGGGACGCGAGTGATTTCACGCCCAGCCGAAGCACCAGCGACCTCCCCCGTTCTAAATAGTAATATAAATTAATGCGTTTGAAGCCCGTTTCGGGTGCCGATGACGTCATCGGTGACTTGGAGCGTTGCGTGCTGGTATACGCGTGAACAAGCTTCGCGCTTCGCCGATGGACTGTTGCTACATTTATATAGAACTGGCGCTGTGTGACCGGAGATGGCAGTTGTGACGAGTGATATGATTGTACGAAAACGGAATGTTCGAGGAATATCGCTCTAAAATACTTCGGCTCTTGAGTCAAATGTAGCGGACTGCAGCAGGTGCCGAGCCAAAACATCGAGAAATGAAAAAGACTAATACCTGCACTGCTGGCGGGCCCACTTCGTAAACTACAATAACATCGCATAGTGTCATACACTGCAAAGGCCGGCACGCGGCCACAGAACTTAGAAACTGCATCGATTACAGTAGGCCAAGTAGCTGTCTGCCAGACAGTCAAAAAGTCAGTTTTCTAGGAAATATTTCGACAAGCTGGCAACATGTGTGTTCCGGCAGTCGTCAGTGAAATCCTTTGCTCCAAATGTCTACTTCGATAAGGCTTCACGCACCTCGCTACACTAGGCCTGTATAATGTATGTGGGGAGGGTTCCTACATATGTCAGTTTCATATTCTCTCCACGTTTTCGTAACCTCGACTGGAGCCATGTTTCATTTCAGTGAAATGGTTATTTATAGCAAACAATATTGCTGCCGTTCCTGCCCCAAGGGACCCCCAATGACTTCTCACGCCCCCCCTCCCGCCCCCCCTCTCCCCCCCTCCCCCCCCCTCCCGCCGCCCCCTCCCTTATAGGCGTCGATCTGTTTTTAACATCGAGGGCGTCGAATAAATAACTGGGATCACAAAATAAAGAAGCGCATATATTGGGGGGTCACTGTTTGACGCTGCTAGCCATTAGTGCACCACACACAATCTCATCATGTCAGAAAGAAGGTTTCAATATATTGAGGGTGGTCCGACCCCCGGACTCCCCCAAGTTTGACGCGTATGGGGGAGGGGGGGGGCCGTGCCCCCTGCCTCTTGGCTTGTTTCACTCCGCCCCATGTTTGTCAAACTGCGCCAGTAAGCCATGCAGTGAATGCAGCGACTGGCAATCTGGTCGGCGAGTCACAAGTCACGGTCGAGCATGCGTGTCCAGTAGGCACTGCGAGTATTCCACTGCGTGCTCGTAAACACAGCGAGACAAGAATCAATTACCGCCAGGCTTTGTACTGAATTCTGCGTCTGAGGATCATCCACAAATGCGTTGTTCCACCATCGACAACTTCGCTGCGCCATCATCTGTTGTGGGTATTGCGTGAAGTTGATGGTAAGGCCCTTACCTGCCCACCGTTGGTCCTCCTACCTGTAGCTGTGACAGTTCCACTACACACAGCCCACAGGACGCGACGTTACTTTCCCTCCCCTCAGTCGCTCGCACGCTACGATAGTCCGCGACAAATCAACAGCGAACTGAAACAATTTTCTGCGGGTCGAAGGTCGGACTAGCGCCAGATATTTCACACGACGTATACGGCGAGCGTAGTAGCGCTACGATCATAACCGCGTCACGCGACCGCGGCCTGGCAGGGGGATCGCCCAGGGAAGGCGCGAGCGGGGGGTTTGGGGGCCGAAACCCCCCACTATGTGGTCTAGAAATTTCAAACTCCCCGCTCATCAAGAATTTACCGGCGATGTTAAGAATTAGCTCACCCAGCTCGCCTCCCCCCCCCCCCGCTCGCGAGGTCAATCCGGGAGGAAAAAGTTTCCACCAGAAACCCCTTCCCCCCCCGCCCCCACTCATCAGTTCCGCACGAAATAGGAAGCATCACCAATTCATCATGGAACCCCCAGTTTCAATCCTCGACACCGCCCATAGCATTTGCATAAGGTACGACAGTCATCGACTGCTTCCCATATTGCAGTAATAAAGCGTGCAGCCTCTAGTCTACCGTATCATATACTTCACTACTGGTAATGAATCATATTGGAAGTAGTATCTGTCACTTGTCATCGACCCGCTAAGAACGAAACCCAAAAAGTTGAACAAAACGCTGTTTCCGAGGCGATTCTGAACTTCTGTAACCATACGCGGTGCTTCGGAGTCAAGTAAGGAACCGCTCCCCTTTCTCAAGTCGCCCGGCGCGAGGAGCTCCGGACTGCAAATCGCTTCCTATTTTTTTTCCACTGACAGGGAACTGGTCATCTAGACAGTTTCAAGTCCATTGTCTCGATAGTTCAAGGGCCATAGTTACTGCGTTTATTTCGAGACACTTATTTCGAGGCACTTATTCCGAGGCACTTATTCCGAACCCAAGATTCAAGCAAATGATGCCCTTTCCATCTCCGTTTGCGTGACGTACTATCGATGCGTTTGGTGCGTTACAAGTGCAGTATGCACAGGCATACATACTTTAAAACCTCTGAACCGTGAACTTTATTAACCGACGTATTGCAAATCTTGTCACCGACCCATTCAGTTACTCACTACAGTACGTTTCATATTCAGAAAGCAGCTCTGCGCGTGGCCCGACCAAATTACCCCGGGGCAAATTGAGCAGCTGGGATACCGATACGTGACGAACGGGACCCTGGGGAAGAGAGATGGAAGCGATGCGGCAAATGCATTCTGGGACACCCTGACACGCGGGATTATATACTGGGCCAGTCGTATACCGCTGGACCCGAATGAAACATCCCTAGATACTGGGCATCTTGGTAAAAAAATATCACTATGTTAATGTTTCTTTCAAACATCTGCCAAGATCGCATTACAAAATGCGACATTGTAATAAAGCAGTGGCTGAGTGATATTGAATACCAGTATCCAATCTGAGTGATATTGAATACCAGTATCCAATCTGAGTGATATTAAATACCAGTATCCAATCTGAGTGATATTGAATACCAGTATCCAATCTGAGTGATATTAAATACCAGTATCCAATCTGAGTGATATTGAATACCAGTATCCAATCTGAGTGATATTGAATACCAGTATCCAATCTTACTGTATACGCCTAACGGCATTCAAAGATCATCAATATTACATCAGATTTCGTCAAGAATAGATCGGATTTATCACTAGATTTACAAAAAAATTCTAAAATCTAGTGATAACCCAAGCTACAATATGGAGTGGGTCAATTAATAGCTGCGCTCGGAAATAGACAAAACTTGCAGCAATTTATTGTGGCGACACCAGGACGCTCCCTCGACACTGGTTAGGCAATTAAATCCTCGGTGCATCCAAAGAGTCCGTTTAGACGCCCAAAAGCGTCGTTGGGGAACTGTTCGGACTAGGGCGTTTCGCTTGCGTTTTTTTGCCGCGTTTTTTTGCCGAGTTTTTTTGTTGCCGATTTCTTTCTGCTGATATAAGCGCATAATCATTTTAAAATGGGTTATACTAAAGAAAATATGTCAAAAGGAACGCTAAACCCAGCAAGATCATGCGGTCCAAAGAATACGATCGCTCAAATGCAGATGGCTTGCAAAGCTGATTCAAATTTTAAAAGAGCTACTCCTTTTTCCCTCAAGGTTGTTAAATTGATCATCATCATTCTTCTGACAAAAGCAACAGGCTGCGCCCTAAGGAAAGATAGTCTCAAGTTAGTTCATACATCAGTAGCACTGAAGCCAGTCATCAATCTATACACTGACCAGTGACCACACAAAATAAGCGAAAGAAGAATATAATTCGCCGTACAAGTACTTTTCTATCGTCCACGGCACGACATCAAACCATTAATTCGATTGTAATTTCTAGTCAGACCGCGGGGGGGGGACCCTTCAGGATGGCGGTCCGTCTTCATTCATCAAATCTCGCTTCGTTGACGCTATGCAGCGCCCGGGGCTCTATCTCACTAATATAAGGCCTAGTCTTCATGCGTGCACGCGCTGCCTTGGTTCCACACAGCGTCAGCACGTGTGCGTTAGTCTACTGTCTGCACGCGCAAACCAATTGTAACGTCCATGTAGAGCTTTTTCGCTTTTAGAATCTTACGCCTTATTAACAAAAAAAATTATATAGACCTTTCAGTAAAAAAGTAACAAAACAGCAAAAACACCTCCCGCAGGCCAGGGAACAAAGAATTGGAGTTCAGTTCAGAGCTCCCCGGGCGAGTCCTAAGAGGCGACTGACGAAGGGGGAGCGGTTCTGTGCGGGCTCTTTTGCACAGAACCGGACTGTATATAGTCTTTGCGCTACACACCCTCCCTAAAGTACAAAAAAATACAGTATAACGAGTCGATAATGTGGCATATATATCAGTAACCAATAGTAATTAGTGTTAAGACTCATTGTGTGTCTACCACATCGACGTTCAGTCGGTAGGTGTCTGCGTGCAAGCCTAGAGGCTGTAGAGAGTGTCGCACGTGGACGGCGCGCAGGCGCGCTAAGGACTCGGCTCGTCGCGCCACAGTGGCGCTGACACCATCACGTGATCCACTAACCAGCCTCACCCGACCCTGCAGCGCGCAATGGAAAGCAACACGGGCGTTAAACTCAAATAATTATATAGTTGTTGACTTGTGAGTTACATAAAATTGGTTGAATGCCAGCCTAGTAAAACTTCAGACACAAAAAATAATTATTTTAACCATTGGTCTTTGTGATGCAAACAATACAATTCAGCTTGAAAACGTTTGAATCTTTTCGGTCAGATTTTAAATTAAAAGCGACCAATAAGCAAATTAGATTTGAACACTCATAATTTAAAATATGGTTTAAAATATTTGAAGGGTTTTAAGTTTCAAATGTGATACTTATAACTGGGACTGGTTTATGCGTTGCAGCGCGTCGAATTGAAGCGAAAAACAGCAAATTCAGACATTTTAAAAGAGCTAATTTTCCTTCCGCGACTTCTGGCATAGGCCTGCTCGCATATTTCACATTTCCCATGTCGAATTTTTTAACGTACGCTAATGAATTACTCTTCTTTCTCCGAACTCTTCCCTCGCGCCGCTGCATAGCCTCAACAGCAATAGGATTAGACGCGATGATGGTCATTGCGCGCCATGTGCCTCTCTGTGCAGCTGTGCTGGAAGTCTGGACGCTGTTGTATTCATGGGCTGGTGGTTAATATTGAATCTGCCTCCCTTCAGCTTGCCTCTATTGATGCTCCATCGAGGTCTATTGCTTGAAGTTTGAATACGGAATAGACCGAAAATACGCTCTATCTTGTAGCCAATGGGGAGGGGGGGGGGTCGAACCCCAACCAACGAGTTCACGACCCTAACAAAGAATCTGTGGCCCCACTTGATGTTTGGGCCCCACCAAAGCGCATCGGCAGCACTTGCGCCAGCAAAAGCTGTAGCCAATGTGAAAATACTGGCACCCGGGCTCTCATTGAGAGCCAGTCTCTCCATTTTCAGATTCACTTTTCGTCCAGTTCTGCGTCCCAGTGTCATCGTCACGCTCTGCTGCGCATAACGAGTCATAGACTGCGCGGGTAGGGGGTTGGGGGGCGGGGGGGGGAGTCGGGGGGCGGGGGGGGCGCCCCTGCCGCACATAACGAGCCATGGACCGACCGTGTGCTTTACTGCTGCTGCCGCACAAACACGTGGGGGCGCGGAGGGAGGGGGGTCCTGCTGCACTTGTAGTGTCGGGGGGGGGGGGGGGGGGCGGTGGGGTGGGGCGGGGAGAGTATGCACACCATAAACTGAAATTGTTATTAAACGAAATATTTAATATTTCTTGGACCGTAGGCTAGCACTAGCACACAGCATCAGTAGGCCTAGGACTACTAATGTTCTGTTCTGTTCTGTTCTGTTCTGTTCTGTTCTGTTCTCTTCTGTTCTGTTCTGTTCTGTTCTGATTTCAAGGCATGGTATATGACTATGAAGCATGCAGCAGCTGTAAGTGTATATAACGCGGCGATGTCACAACGCCCTACATATACTCCACAGTCTCACTCGTGAGGTTAAATTTTAAGGACGGTGTGTGAGTATCCAAAGCCAAAGACTATTACCATCCGATTTTGTGTAAGAGGGCCGCCGCAAAACCGCTCCCCCTTCTTTAGTCGCCTTTTGCGACTCGCCCGGGGAGCTCTGGGCTTCAAGTCAATTCTTTGTTCCCGATCCTGCACGGGGTTCCCGTGCAGGGAACACAGTCGCACTCCGCGAGCCTCCGTGCTATACATACTCCACAGTCGCACTCCCCGCCCTTCCCTGCTATGGCCTGTATCATACGGGCATGCAGCATGACCACGGACTACCCGCGGTCTAACAAACGATCCTTCTCCATCACCTTCCTTCCGTCCATTTGTCCGCTCGTCCGTACGCTCGTAAAGATCTCCTTGCGACCTCCTGCGAACCGAGCCAAATAGTCGACTGACGTCCTCGTGTCTGCGTCTATCTCTCTATTTATCCGTCTGTCAGTGATGCTCTGCGTCACTTTCTCCGCTTCGCCGTAAAGCTAGCAGTTATATGCTGGGTCTCGTTCAACGAGGCCTGCTTTCCATTTTGATGCCCTATGTGTATCTATATCTTACATCTACCCGTATATCCTATTTTTATTTTTAATCGTATTTTGCATTATTCAGTCTTCACCGTCGCGAAGACATTGTTCAAACCTGACCGATTTGCTTCAGTTTAAGCCGTCTAAAAATTTTGTTGCTGTTGCTGTTGAGGTTTCAACTTGCAACATTCAACGCCAGCATGCAATCAAAATCTATATGTGGATGCCTAGGTTAGTGGACATTCATTTTTCGTGTCGCAGTCGCTTGAGGCCTCATTGCATTCCGTGAACTACCACACACGACAGTGGGCAGCATGCGTTAACAGACAAGAATCGTTCAATAACGGACATCGACCACATCGACGTTCATCCCTACTGGGGCATGGCCCAACTCCCGCCTGCCCGCCTGACATATCTCGCTCTCAGTCTCCTCTGAGAGCAAGCCGTTACTCTTGCAGAAAATCTATGCCATAGTCGAGCCACGGCTGCGACTAAATTCTTGCCTCCCCTTTAGAGTATCCTCTTCTGATGAAAATATCTCAGCATCGGCTGAAAGTATTACGCTAGCAAGTGTGAACATCGGCTTTATTTGACAGCGTAAATTTAGCTTATGTATTTATGTATGTGTGGCGCACCAAAAATTGTGTCATGCAAATCGAAATGGCAAAAACATCATTTGCTCGAATGAAAGCTTATTTTAATTTAAATATTTCACTGCGTCGATTGGAATAAAGCAAACTCTAATCGCGAACAAATTTCACCAACTAATAAAATTAAACGTAAATATGTCAATCACAATCATTTGCGCTTTGAATCCTTACAATCAAATCATCATTTTAGATCATAATTATAGTCTAACTTTGAGCTCCACAGCGTAAATGTACATGATTAACGATCGGCGTACACGCTATTACCAGTTTTTCACAGGGAAATACGCGCTTTCATCAAAAATTGATTTTTTTAATGTCCTGCCAGCAATACGATGGAAAGAAGGGTAAAAGGGAAACGGGGGGGTGGCCCCCTCACTGACTGCTAGCGGGAATTATCTGGGATGTGGTCGTGCTATGACGACTTGACAGCCAGGCATCCTGGTGATATCGAACCTTGCGAGGGGCCCTGTAGACCGTTGGACCGAGCGGGCATGCAAGCCAATGCGTCAAAGACATGACCTGTAGGCTGCATACTGCATAGTCCTTGCGCATTCTATACACAAAATTCACAGGCATGCAAGCCTGTATATCAACGATATGAGCTACGCCGTGTGCTGCATTCCTGCTGCATTCTACACAGCATCCACATGCGTGTGAGAAGGAGACATTTTAATTTCGCTAAAAATGCAAAATTAACGTCGGTTTTTAATTATTTTGATGCAGGAATTTTGTACAACGATATATTACCGACTTAAGCTTTAAACTCAGAAAGGATTGAGGCAAAAATGGTCTGCGTTTTGTCAGACCACCGTCATAGACGTTATCAGACAAAATCTTTGCTTTTCAACGTCATCGTCACCTGCAAAATCGTTTTTCAAGATCCTCTGTATCCGCTTAAATGTAGGGTGCATTCGAGATCACCTACCCCTGCGCGGATCTCCGTTTTTAGCTCGAGCAGGCGTGGGTCACGGTGTAAGGTCGACTCCCCGCCCCCCCCCCTCCTCCCCCCGCCGGCCGCTGATGGAGAGATTAGGGGAGAACATTGGCCGGATTGACTGTCGGCCATGGGACCGATCCGAGCCATACACTGGCGCCCTCACGTAGTCAGGGACTCCCGCGCATTACATAATAAACCGCCACTTAGGCTCGACTTTTTAGGACGCGCGTATATCTCTCGGATTGGACATCAAGCCCGATCGAATGCATCTTTAACGCAAAATAGTATCTATTGGCACAGTTAGATGGCTTTTGCATTTAACGACTATTTTGGGACTGATAACGTGTAGACTATAGACTAGAAAAGATAGAAGCGCGATGAAATCTGGAAAATGAGCAGCAGGCTTTGCAGCATTGCTTTTAGTTTTCCATTAAACATTTTGTGAGTCAGACACTCTGCTGTTCAACTTTTCCATTGTCACATATGAGCCTGTTCACATCTGCGCACTCCTGTATAGTACACAGAGGAATATTTATGGCAAATTGGTCGCAAATTGTGTCCAAAGTATTAAAGCATATACTGTGACCGTTTAATTAAGCAGCAGGTATGCGAAGAAAGTTTTCTTGCAAACTACGCTGGGCTAGGCGAACAATTTAAGTTACCTGAATATTGTGTGTGACGTGAATCTCGACCAATCTCTCCGGTCTAACGTTCACATCAAAAGTCTGCGTGTCGCTTACTGCAGGACATCCCCCCACCATTCCCCTCCCTCCCCTTCCTCCCCTCCCCTCTATTCTCCCCTCCCCCACGCTTCCACCCCCGCTCCCCTTCAGGTTCCAGCCCCCATCGTCCCCCCCTTCCCGTCTCCCCCTTGAGGTATCACCCGTGTCCTCGACGCTAAATCTTCCCCGGACTTCTGTCGAGTCCGAAGCGAGGCCCAGCATGGCCCTGATATCATCGACATTGACGGTGGAAATATCCCCTGCTCTCTGAATGTCATTCGTCTCGCTGGGCCCGTTGAGGCAGCCCTCCAAGTAAGAGCCGTTTGTGCCTGGACATATTTCTCGTCGTTTAAAATCCGCATGGCTAGCCCGTGCATGCAAGCCATCCGGAGGTTTTTTCGGAGTTTGGTCTGTAACTTTTTCAGAAGCCTGTAATCGGGCTCGCTTTGTTTTGATGCGGTCTGCTCGTTCTAAAACGCTTTGCCGTTCAGTGATATTTTCTCTCTGGGGTTCAGTTGATAGTACGCGATTTGTTGTGTTGGCACTGCTTAAACTTTGCTCTAGCCAGCCTTCAAGATCTTTGTTCCAGTAGCTAAGTCGCTTTTTTGACATTGGCAAAGCCAAACTCGCATCAGCGGAATTGATATTTTTGCCGTCCTTAGATAAACCTGTGACGTCATTGTTGCTAGGATCTAAGGCGATGTCTGATTGGATCTTATCGTTGACGCTTGAATGCGAGCGAGTCGCTGATTGGTCGGAGTAAAGTGCGCGATGTGATTGGTCCCCTGAGCGGTGAGCTTCTGACGAATGAGAGAGCAGGATTAGTGATGTCACGAAACAGCGACCAATCAGCATGCAGACTTCATGACGGTCTCGGATACAACGGTTCATGATTCACTGCTGTCAATTCGATAAATTTATCATTATCGTTCTACTTGTATGAACGACTAACTAGGGTTGCGTTGTCCCATTTCAGATGCGTTTTTGCTTCGTTTTTTTGCAAAAACTTTGTCTCTCGCAGACGTCGTGGTGTTTCACGCAACGCACCTAAAATACGTTTAAGCCAAATATTTCGTCGACTTTAAAACGATTAGGCCCAAAAAGTAGAATTTGGTAAATTGCAGCACTGCAGGATCACAACATGATTAAGGTTCAAATACTTGGCTCCGATGTACATACATGTGTTGCACGCGAAGGGTGCAACACATGTATGTACATCGGAGCCAAGTATCCTTCGCGTTAATCCATAGGCTTTCAGTGTCTTCACAAAATGTCGATTATAGTTTTAGCGCACAGCGCAACTTAGACAACGCGCTGCTCCTTATCATATACACTTACCAGATACACTTACCAAATTTACTTACCACACACACTTACCACCACACTTACCACCCACACTTACCACAATTTCTGCTACAGAGAGCGGCGTGGTAAGCGTCCTTTCTCAAAACCGATCAAGCATTCTATCTCGTCGATTCCATTTTCTAGTTTCAATGATTGTGGGTATATCGCGAGCGATACATTCGATTTAAATTAAACGGTTTGGTTTGTCTGAATTCATCGTGCGCGCTTATAAGGTCATCCATCTTCGCTAAAAATTCTCGACAATCCCGGACTAGCAGCAGTGGTCGCAATTTGAGAGGAGATTTTCCAGTTTCTCGCAATAGGCCGCAACGCGAGATATGTTGTTCCGAGTTCCTATATAGCCCGAGGGTATCCAAAAGTCTTGTATATAGAATCGTGCAATTTCAATAATTTCGTAGACTGTTGAAAGCGACCCGTTTTTCGACTAAGTCAAATACAACCTATACTAATCGGGCCTATGTCAAATCAGTCGTATGCTCATCAAGTGTAATGGTGAAATTACACCTTCGGCGAAAACGAAGGAAGCGGTCAAAACGAAGGAAGCGGTCGTTTTGTCGTGGCGTGCACACCTTTCGGTCAAAA
>JAQIWG010005795.1:0-14081 GCA_034695025.1 Chamaedrilus cognettii | reverse complement strand
CCGGCTTGCCTGGGGCCCCCGCCCCCACCCCCCCGTCCCCAAACAGGGGCTCGACCGTGAGCAGGGCTGTGGAGCGAGCCTCGCCTCCAAGATTTTTGGCGATGACTGCGTAGGTCCCTGCGTCCTCGGGGAGGACCTCCTTGATCTCAAGGGATGAGTAAACCGAGTCCACGACAATCTGAACAGTTGAGTGAGGCATTTAGCTGGACATAAGGTACTTGTATAACATAGCGCATATATAGCCTCTAGAGCAAAACGTGCATTAAAGCAGCAAGTATGCAGCTGCAATATAATCTGTTCATAAAGAGGCACACGGCAGCTGCCGATGTGAATACTGAGTACAGGTCAGAATTACAGGGTCACAATTTGCGTTCATTTTCGTCGGACAACATAGCACAGCCTTGGACCAATTGACATAATTTAAAGCAAATGAACTAATGACCCGAATGCTGCGCTAGATAGGATTTGTGTGTACTGCAATAGTCACACCAATGACCTTAATAGCTGCACTAGATAAGATACGTTAGCCGTGTACACCAATGACCTTAATAGCTGCACTAGATAAGATACGTTAGCCGTGTACACCAATGACCTTAATAGCTGCACTAGATAAGATACGTTAGCTGTGTACACCAATGACCTTAATAGCTGCACTAGATAAGATACGTTAGCTGTGTACACCAATGACCTTAATAGCTGCACTAGATAAGATACGTTAGCTGTGTACACCAATGACCTTAAAGGCTGCGCTAGGCAGGATCTGCTTGTCGTTGTGCAGCCACTGTATGCGCGGCGGAGGCTCGCCGCTGAAGCGACACGTTAGCGTGACACCCTCGCCTTCTTTAGCGCGATTGTCTCTCAGCATCTCGACAAACTGAGGCTTCTTCACCGCTACAACCACAGACTTGTGCTTGCACAGACATGCACAGACACATACAAGCACAGACAAGCACAGACACGCGCACTAAAGAGAGTCGATTTATTATTAGCACAAAAATGAGCTGAAAGTGATCAATAGTTAATCCCTCATTGGTTTGCTGCATTATAGCAGGTGGTCACTGAAGGGGGGCTTGTGCTACTTTTCGCTATTTGTATGCTTGTCAATGACTGTCGTGGCATTCTGTTCTGTTCTGTTCTGAACTGAACTGTTCTGTACTGAACTGTTTTGTTCTGAGAGCATGTTGTGTTCTGAGTGCATGCTTTGATAAGCTTTTTCCTTCCTTTTCTACTAATTTCCAGTCGTTGGGAGGTGCAAAATTCTTATTTTTAAAGAAGCCATGAAACTTTTAAAATTTCCTTAAAATGAACAGTGCTTTTAATACCTCATTAGTTTTACTGCATTATACTGACGAAAAATTATCAAAAAGGCTTCAAAATAGCGCCATCTTGCTAATGCATTTTAACTAAAATATCCAACTGCAAGTTAATAATGCTGAATCAGCTGAAGAAAAAGATGAATTGTACAGTCTAAAACTATACACACATGTAGACCCTATGGATTGTAGTTGTATTTCTGATGATTCCAAGGATGTTTCATAGAGGTCCAACCTTCTATCATAAATACTGTTCAATGCTGTTTCATATCAACATGTAGAATAATTGAACGTTGATTATTAAATGAATAATCGGACAAGTTGATGAATGCAAATAATACACATTTGGCCCACACAATACACTACTCAACCAATTTCCTAATCATAATTGGCAACAAAAGAAACTAGAGTCAGGAGGGGTGAGTAGGTGGACCAGGAAGACGTACAGATGACTTGAACGCGCGCAGCGGTGGACACTTCCCCTGCAGAGTTGGCCGCCTTGCACGTGTACTCACCGCCATGCTCCCTCCCCACTTTACGCACCTGCACCACGTGACGTCACACACCAGTGAGTGAACAATGGTGACGTCACACGCGGACGAATTAATCATGTTGATGTAACACAGTTAGTGATAGATAGGCAGGATGGACAATAAGGGTGGTCCTAAATAAATAAAGCAGCAAAAAATGACATACAGAGGCATCCATGCTCCTGATCAATGCTTTAAGCCAAAGACAATAAAATATTCGAACCTACTTATATTCACAAAGCTATCTCAGGCTTAGCTAGAGCACTGTGCACAACAGACGTCACATGTTTTTATCCAGCAATGTGCCATGAGCTTACATCGAGCATTATCCACAGACTCAAAGAATTTATACCAAGATTGCCTATAATATTATACACAGACATATGCTTTTATCCAAGAATTTATTCCACTCTTACCTAGGTTCCGTCGAAAGCGTGTTCAAAAGTTCTACCAGGGCGTTCTCCATAGCCAAGCTTCTATCCATTCAACCATTATCTTGAGTTAATCTCAAGAAGTAGCTAGGGTCTAACACGACAGTCAGTAAGTACAACAGACCTTGAGTGACAGTTCCCTTCCCACATTGCTCAGCATGTAGTAGGGCGACTGGATGAAACTTATCTATGTTCCATCTATGTTATATCTGTGTTCTATCTATTTGCTAGTTCTATGTATGTTTTATCTATGCTATGACGTCACACACAAGTCGGTCCAGACCTTGAGCGACAGTTCCCCTCCCACGTTGCTCAGCGTGTAGTAGGGCGACTGGTCGATGCTCTCGTCGCCCAGGAACCACGACACGGTCGGCTCGGGGGTCCCAGTCAAGTGACACTCGAGGGTCAAGGCCGACCCCTCCGGCACGTCTGCCGAGTGGAGCGGCTTGGTGAACTCCGGCTTCACCACCGTACGCTGCGTCTCTGGACAAGTATTGTTTGTGCGAATAGATAGATCTTCTCTTATTTATATCTTTGACTATGATCTCTTTTATTATTTTACGGTTTGCACTGAAATAATTCTGAATTTTTAAAAACGATTTACTTGTTAATAATACTTTTTTTTATATGAATCACATATAGCACAAAATATATAACAGAGTCTAACAATTTGAAGCAGAGTATTCTGTGATCATGTACATTGTTCTTGCAATATCAATAATCATTTAAGCTTTCATCACCTAGATTCGCAGTAAACAAAAAAAAAACTAAAAACCAACCGCCCTTTTTCGTCTATTCTGTTAATGTCCATGTTTTCACACAGGTTTAGACATATGCACCCTTGTGAGGACTGCAGGAGCTTAGTTTTTATGGCCGGATGCCCTTCCTGACGCCAACCAAAAAAATTATTTTTTGGCACAGGGTCAGCAGCTAGCCACACTTGTGTGTTTAACAGCCTTGCTGAAGGGCCTGCAACGCCGTGGTTTCAAAATTTCCGGCGCGGGGAATTGAACCCTGATCTTCGGGACTCAAAGTCCTAGGCCTTAACCACTACACCACAGCGCCTTGCTCAAAACTTTGGTTTTAAAACTGTTTACTTTGCAGTAAACAATTCCAACTTTCTCAAACGCAAATATCTAATCGATTAATTCATTCAACATCCCTCCAAACGCAAATTATTCGCAGATTAATTCGTTCAACAACCCATATGCATCTTAAATGATGAATATGGGACGATTCCGCTGTACAGTTCCTCATTAACTCAAATAATGTCAACTTGACAAAAGAAAGCTTAAATTAAACCCTATAAATGGATCCCAATATAAGCCTTTATGTAAGCTGGAACTCTATAAATTGATTTTTTTATTTTGGCAACAATTTCAATCAAAGCATCCCAAGAATCTAATACCTTCCCGCACCTTTGACCTTGAGTATGGCTGACGTTTCTGTGTAGCCCCCGTCGGTGGTCGCCTTGCAAACGTAGCGCCCCGTGTCGGCGGACACGGTCTGGGGGAGGGCGAGGGTGCACAGCCCCTCCCTGTAGGTGGCGCCACTGATGGGCTCGGTGTCGCGCAGCCACGTGATCTGGGGCGCCTTCGCATCGCACTCGAGCCGACACTCAAACGTGAACCTGAGATCAACAGAGCGACAAGGACGCCGATATTCACTTATTAGAACGATTGAGTAGGCCCTGTATTTAGCAGTGATCTTAGAAAGAGAATCAAAAACATCGAGGCCAAATATCACCGTAGCGTTGTGCAAGCTAAACTGTCAAAAGGTGACAACAATAGATGCAGAATGTTGAGAGGACCCAGGCTCTGCAAACTCTCTCAGGATCGATGCTAACGAGTCAATTGGTAAAAAGAAAAAGAGCAGGAGAAAGGGAAAGAACACAGTGAGGGGTTAGGAAAGAGGCACAGGAGGGCAGACTGAGCCATCGAACCAGATCGAAACAATCATGATTGTGAGAAAGCAATCCACCTACCTCTGTCCCTCGGTGATCTCAGCATTCTGCAGGGGCTGCACAAAGCGCGGCTGCTTGGGCTGCTTCACCTCCATCGCCACCTGGCCCATCTGGGCGAGGATCGCCTCCTTCTTGCCCAGGTTGTCTCTCAGAGTCGCCAGCTCCTCGATCGCCTTCACGAAGGCAGCGAGGGTCTCCTGGTTGCGGTCCACTATGTGCTGCATCTTCTGCGGACCGGCCACGTTGCCTGCAGCCGACCAATCACAGTACTCCATTTGATTTCATCAATCTTAATGATAGAAATCATGATGATCAACTCATTGTCGATGCGAACAACCGGCGGCAGCTATGTTGTCTGTGGACCGGCCAAGTTGCCTGTAGTCAAATAATAACTATCTCTCTCTCTATTAAAGCGCTAATTCAAGAAGTATAAAGGAATCTTTCCTTTCATCAATGCTTCATATATAAAACTCAATCAAGGAACAACTTATGCTAGCCAAGGTTGACCAAGTTTGTTGGTTGGGCTTTAGAGAGAAGCAAGAGGTCAAAGTTGAGACCATAGAGGGCGGTAGCGATGCACTCCATTTCGTTGAGTCGTTGGTTCTGTTTGGCGCCTCCATCTGCCTTGTAGTCCTGTAACCATGGCAACCATCACAACATCGTCACCTACAGAACAGCAAAGGTAAACTTACTTTTTGTAGCCAAAAGTAAATATGTAGACAAAGCATGCTATTCACTTCACTCCATAACCAATACTACTAGTAGTCTACTAGCACTCCATTTCATTTTATATTGAAATGGCGTCACGGAGGCTAGCCACAATGTGGCACGTTGAATAATTAAATTGCTCACATTCATAGGTCGTACGAATAATACCTGCAGTTGGTTGATGAGTCCCGTTGCATCCTGGGATGTCTTGCAGTCGGCGGCCTTGCGCCCAATGCTGAGCAGAAACTGACCTGCGTCCGTGATCCACCCCTCGCTCTGCACCACAGAACAACAGAGCTTGAACACTTGCACAGTGAATAGTAATAGTGCACTATTTCTAGGATTTTGCATTTGGGGGGTGTTTGAATTTCACACAAGCTGAAATGTGACCCCCCCCTTGCACAAATTCAAAGTTTTCTTCCCCCCCCCCCACAAGTTTAAAGTTCACTCACCCCCCCCCACAAGTTCAAAGTCACCACTCACCCCCTCCATGAGTTCAAAGAAGCGCTGTGACTCGTCGAGCGCACGCTGGTACTCGCTGATGGAGTTCTGGAAGTCGTTCCACTTGCGCTTCACCTCGTCCACCTCGCGCTTGATGCGCCGAGAGTCATACTGACCGCTGGCGATCATCACGTCCGCCGTGTCAGAGAAATTCTTCACCTGACAGCGCAGTCGGAGACATAGGCGCCGGGCTTGCGTTTTGAGTACCGGGGCAAAAGTGCACCAATCTTTTTTCATAAACCAAAAACGTAAAAGGCATAGAAATACATCATTAGAATAATTGTTTTGTTAAACAGTGCGAGCAAGAACCTTACTGTGTTCCAGTTGAAGACTGTTAAGAGTTTTAGCCTGATTCTTGTAGTATTTATAAATTCTTAGTTCAGTTTTATATGGACGATGTAAAAAGCATTTATACTCCAATGATCAATATCATATAGAACTCGTATAAGTCCCGCAGTAAAAAGTTTAGATAAAGAATTGCTTAATATTATTCCACAAGTAGATCCAAAAATCGACAAATCATACTTTTTTACAAACAATCAAATTTGAGTTTTTCATACAGCATACAAAGTCAACAAACAGAATCGTTTTTTATTGTGATAAATTTAGCATAGAATTTTAATCTTTTAATGGCGATAGCAACAAAAAGTTAACTAAACAACGGTCAATCGTCAAAAAATCTACAAACAACTGGGATCTGTACAACAGTGGACATTGTAGCCAGGAATGCTGGTGCCAGTCAGCCCGTCACCTTGGCTCCGATGAGTTTGGCCGCGTTGTCAAACTGCTTGAAGGCCTGCGCGGTCATCTTGACAGAGACGAGGGAGGACCCGTAGTTGCCGTGACGCGCGTTGAGCTGACGCTGGAGCTCGTCCAGCTCAGAGTGCAGCTGCACCGACACATGACATAGCTCTGTCATTAGCTGCTGCAGAGCGCATTAAATGCATGACTAAAATCAGCTTCAACTTTACAAAAAATACTGAAGGACCAGTGATACCATAATTGTGCTAATTTTGTGTTTCGCTTTAGCTTTAAGTTTAGAAGATTTTGAGAATAATTTCATTCCGATTTCAATGCTATTAAAGTACTTATGAATTGAAATCAGAATGAAGCTTCTCAAAAATTCTCAAAATATATTCGCAAAACTAGTTTTGACCTCAGCGAGTAATTAGACTTCAAACATTCAATCACTAGCTGAAGCCAAAAAAGGTCCAGCAATTAATCAACATTAGGTAAAACCATGTCCAACAGCCAATCAGTGCCGACCTGCTGGAAGTAAAAAAGTCAAACCAAATCCAACAGCTAATCAGCACTCGCCTGCTTGAGGTCGAAGTAGAACTGGCAGAGTGCGAGGTTCTGCTCCAGACGGCGCTTCTGCTCCTCCCATGTTCGCTCCCACGCGCGCCGACGCTTCTCCGTCTGCTGAAGGATCTTGGTCACCTCATCCTTCGCCACAGACTCGGACTCCTGGACACCGGGGATGAGAGGGGAAAGGGTATAGCAGTTTTTTCTTATTTTCAATGTCGATTTTTATTATTAATTCACAGTCATTTTTTGCACCAAATACCAAAGTTATCACAGTATTGAATATTTGTGAACTACGATTGTGCTACTAGAACAGTTACTGTATTGGCTTAAGCTATAGTGCCTGGCGTGACGTCATACCTGCTGGCGCACCCTGATGACGATCTTCTCTCCCTCGTCGGCCGTGTAGTCAATGAGCTGGTTGACCTTGTTGCGCGACGCGTCGTGCTCCTTGAGCAGGAGCTGCGCAGAGGTGAGCTCCGAGGGGAGCTCCGTGGAGGCGTAGCTGCGCTCTGTCTGGTCTATCAGCTTGTCCACCTGTGCACAAGAATAATTTTTTTTGGCTCTCAAGATTATTTCTCGGTTATAATCTGAGTTTTATCCGACTGAATTAGGATGGTTTGGGTTTTTTAGGAAAATCTGGGGCTTAAAACCTTGTAGTGACAGAGACTATTACAGTTCGGTTAAGTGCCTCTGGGTCAAGCAAATAGCCACTCCCCCATCTTTAGTCGCCCCTTACAACTCACTCCTGGGCTGCAAACCAATTCCCTGTTCCCAAGTTTGCAGGGGCCGCTACGGTTTGATAATTAATAGCCGTTAATGTAGTTCACAAGATATTCACAACACTAAATTTATTTTATTTTAATATTCAAAATCAAATATTCTAATTAGGGCGCGTGTGCGGTGCGCACCTGCGCAAGTCCCTCAAAGAACTTGATGGTCATGCGCAGCAGGGTGGCGTACTCCTCGATGCGCGCGGTGAAGCGCGTGTAGACGCGCAGCAGCTCGCTCACTATCTGGTCGCGCTGACCGAGGGTGTCGCCCTGGAGGGTCAGCATCTCGGCCGTCTTGAGGTGCCCCTCCACCTCCTCCTGCGCCCTCTGCGCGCATAGTTTTATTTATTTTAACGACACCAAAAATGAATGCTTAACGTTTTCGATAATGATACTGAAAATGATTGCCCGAACGAAAAAACTAAACCGAAGCTAAAATGATGGAGATCCCGATTTTTCAGAGTCCTAAGTTTCCAAGTGTCCCGAGCCGATGTCAAGCGTCTTCGGCATGCAGCGGCAGTGACTCACCTTAGCGATGGGCATAAAGCGGTTGAGCTTGTCCTGCAGGCGCCGCGCCTCCTCCGCCGTGCCCCCCAGGTTGCCAGAGATGTACGGGGCAAACAGCTCCTTCTCCTCCTTCATCATCCAGTCGATCGTCTGCAGCAGCAGCAGCAGCAGCGCAGCATCAGCAGAGCATCAGCAGAGCATCAGCAGAGCATCAGCAGAGCATCAGCAGAGCATCAGAACAAACATCACACAATACAGGAGATGTACGATTCAAGGAGCTCCATCTCAGAGCTCCTTCTACTCCTTCATCATACAGTCGATCGTGTGCAGCAGCAGCACAGTCACTGTGTGGAACACTGCCCGACTAAACACGCAGCGTATAGAATACATGTAATATTTACACATCTGCAACGTTCTCAACTAAACGCAGCATCAAAGCCTTGTGAAGAAATGATTCATCAATAACTAGCTAAGGGCAGCATTGTATTGCACCTAAAACAAAGCCCAACATGGATGTTATAATGTTTATTTTGCTATTCCCAGTCGTGTCTCCACAGCCAATCAATAGCCCGTTGAATGCAGACCCTTACAACTGCTTAGCTAAAATTGAGCACACTGCATACATCCATAAACAATGGGTCCACGTGAAGCTTACATTTTTGTGTACATTTTTCATGCGCTATTGCCTTTACCCCTAAACCCTGATCTTGCCCATCTGACCCCTGACCCCTACCTTGCGCACGTCCTGCACGAACTGGTTCCACTTGGACTTGAAGTCCCTCCCAGTGGTGACGTGCACCTTCCAGTGCTCGTAGTAGTCGGTGATGAGGAACTTGCGGTCGGAGAAGTGTGAGAGGATCGTCTCCACGACCACGATGGCGCGCTGACGGTCCAGCTTGTCGTCCACCCTGCCCTGGGGTGGGTTCAACAATGGGGGTAGTTCAACATTTGCACTCAATCACACACCACAGCTAGGGTAGTTAATGACTTGCCCTGGTGGGTAGTTCAACACTTTTCCCGGTGTGTTCAACAACGAGGGTGATTTTAAACACTTGCCCTGCGCCACACATCAGTGCAAGGGTTAGTAAACACTTGCCCTCTCCCATATAGTTGAAATATTGTATTTAAATACTTACACTCAAAATGAGCGACATGTTGAACGACGAAAAAAGTTAAACAATACGACGTACACGGTACTATTAAGGATGACGCACAGAAAATAGCTGAAGCAGAGACAGAAAGGATTTAAAACAACAAAACATAAAAAAAACTAACACACAAAAGTGTAAAGAATTCAAAGCACTAGTCACTTCTAAAGTTCTGCCTTTTGACCTCCTGGATAAACTGTTGAGGAAGAAGCAGAAAATGACAGAGCCAAGAACAGAACGGATAAAAAAAGAAAACACAACAAAAGAACTGAAAAATTATAGCCATTCAATCAAAGTCAAAGGATATAGAAACTAGAAGAAGCTGAAGAACAAGAAGTCATTTTCCTTGCCTCCTTGGCCTCCCTGATGAACTGTTTGCCGGAGGACTCAACTTGCGAAAACTCTGCGTTCATCTTGGAGAAGGTGTCCTCCTTGTGCTTGACGGCCGAGTCAGGGACCTGCGAGGCATCGAGCTTCTCAATCTTGAGGTAGTCCTCGAGCACGTCCATCTGGATGGCGAGCTGTGACACCAGAGAGAACATCAATTAGGGCCCCGATCACGTACCACAACGCCGAAACGGACTTCAACCTATTATTAGTTTTACTAAGTAACCTAGCATCTAAGGCCAGGCTTATTAGTGATACGTTCGGCTCTCGGATTGCGCCAGCATCGTGCAGGTAAAAAACTGACGACACTGGACAAAGCTGAATGGATACTGGACCAATCAAAGCGCAGAAACTGAGTAGTCCCTATAGCTGAGGCCTGCGAGGCCAGCGAAGCCCAACGCGTTTGCTAATGATAATAATAATTGGCTTAGACTCCGTTTCGGCGTCTAATGACGCCATCCCCTCATACAGACTGCATTTTTATATCGATGAATGGCACTCAATAATACACAGAAGGGTGTTTCGCTCTGACGTCAAGCAACAATAAACGGACTCCACCTGCTGCGCTTTCTTGTGGAAGGCGACGTAGCTCTGCGCGAGTCTGATGCGCTCCTTGACGGTGTCGTGCAGCCGGTCCCAGTGCTCCCTGAAGGCCTTGACCCGCTCCAGGGCGGAGAGAGACGCGGGGTCGCCGGACTTAGCTAGCTCCTCCGCAGTCGTCGAAAGGGCATTGACGTCAGGGCGCTTGTTCTGTGGCGTATTCACTGTGGTCTGAGGTTTGCTTATTAAATAGAGCGAGCTGCCTGTTTAGCACTGTTGCGTGATATACACTGTCGCTGGGTAAATAAAGACACTCTAATGAATTTAATTAGTGCATTTCTGTGTGTAATAAAGTACTAATAGAATGTTTTAAGCATTTCTAGATACAACTTTATCAGTTTGGATTGATGGTGTTTGCTGTGTCCATACCAATAGTGACTCGTTGAACCCTCTGTCACTGTCCACATCCAAACATGCAATGTCATTAATCAGTAACTGTGCCATCCCCATACAATATTGATAATAATAGAAATGGGTCCCGAGTCCCGTTTAAGTGCTTAACGCATCATTGGAAACCTTTGTATTGTATGAGAGCATGTCCTCATACAAACTACTTCATAGGCCAATAAATAGTTCACTCACAATCTAATCCTATAATTCCTCAGTAAGTAGAACATCCTCACATAATTAATGACAAGGTAGGTCACCTTTATACTTATTATTACTTTATATTACTGACCAATTAATTGCTTGGACGAGGATTCGTCCAAGCAATTAATTGGTCAGTAAGTAGGTCACCCTCATATCATCATCCATCAGTTATTTGGCGAGTAAGTAGGTCACCCTCATATCCTCGTCCAGTCGTTCATGCACTTCGAGGAAGTCGCGTGCAGTCGAAAGGTTGGCGCCCATGTCAGCGTTCTGATCAACGGTCGCCTGGCCGACGTGGATCAGCCACGAGTTGAGCTGGACATAGAATACACACAGGCAGCTACGGGCCGATGTGAATCAACCACGACTACAGCTGGACCCAACACATATATAAATTTCACTTGACGCTTAGTTATAGGCGTAATACTAATTCTTGGTTGCATCAACCGGAGTTGAGATCAAGATCGAGATCGAGTTACAATCAATTAACGCTGGTGAACCATCACCAGAATCAAGGATTGTATCGGATGTCAGTCGCAGACCTGGTTGAACTTGTCCATGAAGTTGTTGAAGGCCTCGCTGCGCTGGCCCGCATCGTGGCGCGCCTTGCACTTTTGCTCCAGACTGATGCAGCGGTCCTGCAGCCGCTCCATCTGCCCAATGAAACATAAATCCATGTTTTACACATGCTGCGATTCATCATTTTCAATTTTTCTCTCCATTTCTCATGCTAGCACGGGTTGGACGTCTGCGGCAACGGACACACGCCCTCACGCCCTGACCCACAAAGGTACATTGGTAGACTGATGGGTTTTGAGGGGGAGAAAACTACAATAAAGTCCCTTAGGTCCCTTAATAAATCAAGAAGATGCTAACATGCGCAAAAAAATGGCGGGGTCCCAGTCACACACAAATCTAACCCTAACTAACCCTAACCCTAACTAATGCCAGGCTATAGGGTGTGTGCACAGATTCTCAAGACAAGAAACTTTTAAATGGACACCGTAAAATTCCTTAAAATAATCCCTGGTTCGCTGACCATGGCTTTGACGCCGCGCGCCCCCGGCTCGTCGCGCCCCACTCGTTCGAGCAGCGAGCGCCCCTCGTGGAGGGCGGGGGCGGTCGTCTCGAGGATGAGGTTGGACAGGTAGGCGTGCAGCTCGGCGAGAGCAGAGCTGTTGCTAGGCATGTCCGCGCCGCCTAGCTGGCGCTCTATCTCGTCCAGCTTACTCAGCGCCTACGCGCAGAACATTTGCACAAAATGAATTATTTCATAATTTTTTAATTCATGCAACTAGAATAGAATTCTAACCCGCAGCAGCAGCAGCAGCAGCAGCAGCAGCAGCAGCAGCAGCAGCAGCAGCAGCAGCAGCAGCATATACTGCAGTAAAAGCTTCATTGACAGGAACGTCACTGATAAATGAGGTACAGCGAATGAGCAAGCTATATAATAACGTTATCTAATTGCATGTCATAATAAATATATAATGGCACTGAGAAGGAACAAAGGCTAGCACAACTAAACAATGAACGTAAGATATGAGGAAACATAAAAATATAATAGTACATAAAAGACATCATGCCTGCAAACAACTACTGTTGACCATAATATCAAAAAAACAACTAATTCTAAAATTAACGTATCAGAACAATTAAGCAGTTTGCCGCCGCGCACCGTTTGTGCGAGTGCAAAGAAGGCGACGCTCTGCGCGAGGTTCTTGCGCCGCGCGTCCATGCGCCCCATAAACGAGTCACACTTGTTGTCGATGACCTGGAGGCGCCGCCGCACGGCATCAGCGTCCGCCTGCGCCGAGTGGATGAGGTGGTCCGCCGTGCGGATCAAACGCAGGATCGTCTCTTGGATGTCCTGCGCGCACACAGCAGACATTACTAACGGCATCAGTGACGTCATTAATGACGTCATTTATGACGTCACAGGCCTCATTCACGCCTCATTCATGCCTCATTCATGCATGCTTTGAATGAGGAACTGTATCTTCATTTCTACACATTCAAGGCCTGTCATAGCAGGATAGCAGTGATATACAATAATTTGTAAAAATTTGCATTTCTAAAATGACGCATTCAAGAGGAAAATCAAACGAAAAAATAGCACTATAATGACATCAAATGCATCTGCTATTGAAGCTCATCGATAGATGGCCACCACCTTACAATCTGCCATTGACTTTTAGTAATCATCTTCTAATACTTTCCCAGGCTAACACTAAGAATAGTCCCACTCTGAAGTGCAAAACATTGTAACATTACAAAAGCAGTCACAGTTTGACTGTTACACAGATCAACATCCCGCAGACCTCTGAGGCAGTGTACGTACCCTTGCGCCGCGCTCAAACTTGGCGTGCTCGTCCCTCAGTGCCTGCGCCGTGTGCAGCGAGTCCCCGAGCTCCTTGTTCATCAAGTACACGTCACCAACCTTCTCGTACCAGTCGGACACCTGGCGACCAACAGTTCAATGTCCGTCTCATTGTCTGACGGCGTTCAATTAAGCGCATCTAATTCCAGCATTTTGTCTAGTACGCTATCAGTCTAACACGCATGGTCTAACAGAAGCTACACACGTAGCGCAACACTATTTCTAAATTAGGCTCTGACCATTCACCCAGGAAAAGAATATTCTTGTCAAAAAGGAATGGGACAGGCGCTCTTCACAGAGCTGAAATACCCCCCAATCAACGCTTCCAGTGGCTCGGCTAGCCCTTCAGAGTGGTTATGTAATTCAATCAGTTTTGGGGAATGACCATGAAAACAAGGCTTCATGCATACCAAACTCTAATTAGAGACTTTCGGTTTACAATTGCTTTCATTCCCATTGCCCCTCCCAAAACAAATTTCAGAATATTTCTTCTACAGCCAGACTGACCTTGTTGACCTCCTGGTCAAGCAGCAACAGCTGCATGCACTGCTCCAGCTTGACCTTGCGCCTCAGCCACAGGTCCTCCAGCTGCCTCCGCCTGTCCTGCAGCAGCTCCAGCAAGTACTCGATCCCATAGCAGGCGGCAGTCGTGGCGTGCCGGTTCTGCACGTCTGCGTGCAGACCCATCTCCCTAATGCGGTCCAGTAGCAGCTGGCCCTCCTGCAGCGTCTGCATCGACGCCTCCAGGACACCTGCATGCACACGACTGTTGATGAAGACAATGCAATATAACATGTCGCAAATAATGGCTGATCATTTTTTTAAACTAAATGAATGCTTTAAAAAAAATATATATATATTTTAGGGCCCTTCTAAACATTGCCTATATAGGCCTGCATTTTGAGCTTGATTTTGGCCGTGCATGTCCGTTTTTGACTTCACTTTTA
>JAQIWG010005794.1:0-14083 GCA_034695025.1 Chamaedrilus cognettii | reverse complement strand
GGATTTTCAAGATAATATAATAGTAAACAAAGAGAATTAAAAATCGAGCTGTCAGCTGTAGTCCAGTGTTACCAACCTCCCCAACCTATTGCTGAACTATTCTTCCGGTATCATTAAATATGTGTAGACTGTGTAATTATAAGCGTGAAATTGATCATATAGCTGATTTATCAAAAGCGACTAATGTGCTTAGTCATTGGCCTACGACTTAGGCCTATCGGCCTATACCTGGCTCAAAGCCTTTCAAAAATCCGTAGTTCAAAGTTTATTATTTTTTGCGCAATTCAGTGTTAGTCTACAGTGCATTTTCATAAAATTGAATATAATCATGCATTTCACGCTGACACCAATTATTTAAAGAGATGAAAATGATGACAACATTGTTTATTGTGGGCAAAACTAATATAGATGTGGTCCGCATGTAGCCATTACATTCGGCCTCTATCTTAATTCAACAACACGGATGGTACCGATGTATTAAAAATCATTGTAATTGTAATGCAGTAGATGCCTAACGGTTTGCAGATTAGCGTAGGCCCTTGACAACAACATTCGCATTATACAAATTAAATGGCTTGCGTGAAAGTCGTTGATAATTATCTTATAGTCGTATCAACGGTGAATAATAAATTATGTTGGTGGTAGTCTGCTGCTTATTCGCAATAGTTGTTTATCATTTTTTTTGTGATGCTCAGTGAAATGGAGGCTAGATGGTATATCACTCTTAGAGTACGTCAAATCTTTAGCAAACAGTACGTCAAATCTTTAGCAAACAGTACGTCAAATCTGCACAACATTATCAAGCTATTAAGATGGTAAATGAATTTATTATTTGTCCTCTTCGTCAAAATCCGGTTTGGTTGTACCAGCATAATATATAGGCCTATGGTGTAGTCGGCCTTATCTTTTTATCAACGCATCAAAAATTATGCACACTCAAATTATCTGATCAATCGATCTGTCAGGGATGAACATAGTTATTGAACTTTACACCTTATTCAATAAACATGCAGTAGGCTAGTGGCTGCTTGTATGATATCAAAGTTTACTTCCCTTGGATTGCTGTTTGAAAATGTTGCCAGTTGGCATTTAAAACGTAGAGGTCGTGTGCTGTTGGTGTGGTGATGTAACGTGGCAACTGAGAAGTAGACCTCGTGTAACTTGTTTTAGTTAGAACTGCTACTGTGACTTTGGTGTATTATTTTATAGTAACTGGTTTGTTTAATCAAACTGCTTAGTTAAGATTTTGAATCGAGTAGGAGTGATAGTGACGTTGAAACTTAAACTAGGTCTTAAACTTATCCGTAGACTCCTGTTGTAACATTTTTCTTTAGTAATTCTTAGTTACATTATAATGTAAATATTTGAATGCAACTTGTCTAAAGTTGTCTTCACTAAAACTATGCAGTTGAACCTTTTTTACGACATGGGACAAAAGTACACAACGAGACTAAATAAAAAGATGCATAACGTATAAAGATAAAAGGGGTGACTTCTGACACGATCATCGAATCAAAAATTGTACTAAAAATAACGCTCCGCGGAAAACACCGTGACGGACTAAATTAGCACGATTTCTTCTTTTGGCATTTTACTTAAATTTCGTGGTGAGAAGTGTCTCATCAGATGTTTAGAATGTTTGCCTTTAACTCACACACCAATCCAATATCCGTTGGCAATAGCATTGTTGAAAAAAAGCAGCTTGCAACTGAAGCTCTGCTATGCTCATAAGCTGTGTTCAGTCAGTGAACGTACACGCATGGCGTCAGTAAGTATGTAAGAGTTGGGCTATATTGATTTCATATTTGTTGCTCCTGGAGTCAAGCTCAATTAAACTTATCACTGAGATTGTTCCTTTGTCTCAGCAACTGTCTCCGGCCATTTCATCATAAGGAAATCGTATCCTTCATCATTACATGAAATCGCGCTTTTGATTTTTTATCTTCCTCTGACAACTGTGACAAATAACTAGGGCATTTTAAACAACATAATATGCATTTTGTTGCAAATTTGGTTGGCTTTCACGTAGCAAAAAATTTGTGAAAATAAGTAAGCTTGTGACTGAGTAATAGTAAAATATGTGCTGCCATGTTCTTTTCGCACTCACGGTGTAGTATCATAATAATTGCATTTGCTGAAATAGCCCACAAAGTCATGTATATTTAGGTCTTGAGTATGAGGCACTATTTAAAGCGCATTGGTAGTGAGTTTGGAATTTAATAGGCTTGATAATTTGATGATCTGAATCTTTGACTCTTAAAGACGATATTTGGCGAAGAAAATGCGTGAAAATGTTGCCCGTTGATAGGCTACAGGATCTTGCTCAGGGGATCGTCTTTCCAACGTGACTGCAGCTCATTGAGAATAGTTATTGAAATATTGACAAGACAGCGTAGACTGCATGTACTTTTATGGAAATATTTCTTGCGGTTTTAAGCTGCATCGTTTTAAATTTTGTGTTGTTTTAAATTTTTTTTATAAAATATAGTTAGTGTATTAGTTAGTGTGTTAGTATTAGTTAGTGTGGTAGTTTTATTTAAATTATTGCAATCTTCAGTGCGTTGCACCAGCAGGGTCTATTGAGGCCCTCTTTAACTGTAAAAAGTATATGCATAAGCAATTTTGTTTAACGGCCATCATGTCTGACTACAATAGCCTGCTTTGCGTCGATCTGTACGAGTATGTCCTACTTGAGTGCGTTCTTAGCGAGTCCGCTCAGTATCTGTCGGTCTATTTCTGAGATAACTCACTAGTCTTGCGGTAGCTGTAAATGTTTAACACATCCGTCTGAAATAAAACATACTTGATTTAATTTGACTAATTTCAGATGGCTCGAGTGCGTGATCTTCTGTTGAGATTTTGCATGCTCGCCGTTGTCACGTCACTCGGTTTCGATATTCTGGAGAAACGAATTTTGCCCGGATTCGACTTTGAAAGCTCGAATGGTTTTACTTCCTGCCGCACGCTCTGCCCGGAGTGTAGACACTGTATTTGCTTTAATTTCACTGTCAACTGCAATGATACGAATCTCACGAGCGTTCCCAGAATGTCATCTGAAGTGCGAAACTTGTATCTCACCGACAACCATCTTACGCGATTAAACAAATCGAGTCTCCGTGAACTCAAAGATCTGCGGGAAGTGTATTTTGACTATAACCAGATTAAGTTCATCGATGCAGGAACGTTCGATGATACGCGTTTCCTAACGACGCTATCGCTATACGCAAATGATATATCCCAGATTGAAGACTTACTATTTTCTCGGCTAGTTCATTTGGAGTCTTTAGATCTGAGTAAAACAAAAGTGACCTGGAATGCAAAAGCATTTATCAATATTACTGCTCTGAAAACACTTCGATTTGGATATAACGATGTAGGCATCTTCCCGAAGTTTGTTGATAATAATTCTTGTCCAATCTTTCCACGCCTGCAGAATCTATGGTTTGAGTACAATTCTCTAACAAAATTCGAAGCCAATCAAATGAAAGGTCTGGAATCCGTCACACGGCTTACTTTAGCTGGCAACAAAGTTGAGAAACTGGACGATTACCACTTCAGGACAATGCCAGCGCTTGAGCATCTGGATCTTGCAAATAACTATTATCTTTCTCGTGTTGGCCGAAAATCATTCTGGCACGCTAGATTATGCTATCTGGACTTGAGCAGCACCGGATTGTCATTGAACAACTATAACCGCGAAGTATTTCAGAACATTCCAAACTTGCAGAGTCTTCTGTTAAACAACATCGAAATTGATATAACGCAAATGCACCTCCAAAATCTGTCCAACCTTCGACTGTTAGAACTGGTGAATTCTAAAATTCCCTTTCTACCGAAAAATACGTTCATGGGAACTAGTGCTTTGGAAAGATTGCACATCAACAATAACGCAATTCTTCAGCCACCAATCAACGAAGCTCTGTCCATGGTATCAGACACTCTAAAGCAATTATTTGCACATGATTGCAAGAAATTTACGGAGATAACTGAAGAATTTCTTCCCAAAAAGCTGTGGAGCAGCCTTTCCGTGATTAATCTATCTGCCAATCCCTACGCTTGCAGCTGCCGATTGGTGTGGTTCATACACTGGCTGAAACGAACCAACGTCACTGTGAAAGGTTTACTTGCAGATTACCGATGCTATAGTCCGGTTGCCTTCAATAAAATTCCACTGAAAAATCTCACCGCAGAATTTGAAATACGCTGTTTTTCTGGACCACCAGACTACTGTTTCGACTTTGTCATCATATTTGTTACACTCGGGATGTTGACGTCAACGCTCGGCTCACTTCTGCACAGATTTGGCTGGCACGTCCGGACGTCAACGCTCGGCTCACTTCTGCACAGATTTCGCTGGCACGTCCGCTACTGGCGCTTTGTGTACGAGGTTAGAACTTCATCGACGTGCCATTGTAGTTTTAATTTTAATTCATTCTGACTGTCATATCTCCAGCATTTTCGAAATAAAATTAAAATATAGTTTAAATATCCTGAAAAACAAATTCATTTGCAATAGTTTATCATGCCGGGCATTTGCACAGAAATCTTGAGGGCGTCTAATCACACTTTACAGGACTGAGGGAGGCTTTAAACATCATTTTCTCTAATAGCATCAATACGTTCAAATTAATTTAGATGTTGAATTTTTTATTTGAATTTAAGGCGAAGAGTCGTCAGAACGCAGAGAAGTTGGACCAGCGAGAGTATCAGTACGACGCTTTCGTCATCTACAGCCACGCCGACTCGCAGTGGGTCATTCACGAGCTGAGACCTCAGCTCGAGACGGAGGCTAGCCTGCGCCTCTGCATCCACCACAGGCGATACCCACCGACTCAGTCAAAATCGCTTAATCGCATTAATGTGGAGATGTGCTTCAATAGTTAAACTCCTTGATTAATGCCAGTATTTAAATTGCAACAGTCGTGCGTTATAAATTTTGCACTGCAGCATTATGCATCATAGCGTAGGCTACATGCATATATTGCGCTTTCATTGGCACAATATTGACCTGTGGTATGAATTAATATTGTGACGCCATAACCTTGAATTTATAGTTATTTGCTGGACAAAGTTTGATCAGAAATTCTATTTCATATTGGCCTAAGCAAGGCGTTGGATAGGTTACGTTGAATTTGATATACTTTGCATCACAGCCTCTGAAAGTCATCCACTACCTTCGACAAGTCACCACCAATATCAGACAGTCGGGATGTATTGAATCCCACTGCATTTCTTGAGTTTTATATTGTAGTAATTGAAGCCAAATGAATGCACCTGATAACTGACGAGCGCGGATTAAGAGTTGCATCCTCCGCTCAAAAATGCGATTGATCATTGTGCTATGTTTTGATCCGATCCCGAATAACATTGCCACTGCATTCACGACAGAGACTGGTTGGGAGGGCGCGACATCACGGACAACATCGTGGAGAGCATCGAGGCGAGTCGCAAGTCGCTGCTCGTCGTGTCGAACGCGTTCGCGGCGTCGAGCTGGTGTCAGCTGGAGCTGACGCTCGCGCAGACGAGGCTGTTTGAAGAGGACCGCGACAACCTCGTTCTCGTTCTCCTAGAGGAGATCGCACAGGTCTTGACGCTTCCGCCTTGGCTCTCTGATCGCTTTCGATATCATACTGTTGTTGCTCGATCCCTTAAATAGCTGCATTTAAAAACTCATGTCTTAAATCCCGAAAAACTTCTTCAAGGCTTAGGGCTACATCCGTGCTTTTGATTTGCAATAGAGCAGCGAAGCTTTTTAGTACTTCTGAATGAAAAACTACGCAACTGGTACGCTAAACAATTTTCATTGGAATATAGCTCGTTGCACAGACTTGGTTTCTGTTTCCATTCCTTAATGGGTACATGGTTTTGTCTTATAGCATCAAAATTAGCTTTAAATAATATTTTTTTGACAATTGATGACAATTGATTTGCCCTAATCCATTCAACTTGTTATGAATGTGTAATGCATTGAAATGGAAATAAATATTTCTAGATGCATGTTATTTTGGCGAATGCGATTTTTGCGAGTGACCGAATAGCGAAATTCGTCAAAATAACATTCAAAAATTTCATGTTTGACATTATGTCAGCTTATATTTTGCTGTGGTTTATGCGAAATGTTTTTTACCGCGTCGCGTTGCTCAGGTGAACGTGACGCCACGCCTGCGCCTGCAGATGGCCCGTCAGACGTACGTCGAGTGGCCCCCAGCGGCCTGCAGCGAGGTCGGGCGCCAGCTTTTTTGGGCGCAGCTCAGACAGGCGCTCAGCCGCCCCTCCACCAGCCCCGCCTATGCGCCCCTCCCCGCACAACTCTTTGCGGAGCCCCCCCAATGAGCTTCTGTGATTTTTTCGATGCCTTTTTTCTGTCACCTCTTCGCGGCAGAGTAAAGGTATGGTGCATCCATAAATAGGATGCATTGCAAATGAGCGGGGACGTCAAGGGCTAGGCCTAATCTTAGCCTAGCAGACACGATCATAGAAAACGTTTTTCCAGTACGTTCTCTCAGCTACCAATTGATGCTGTAACATTTTCCTTAATGGGCCTTCGCTAAACTGCAGTTCCCCTAGCTGTAGACAAAACTTGATAAATCAGATTGCTGCATCTCGTGTTGCCTACTCGCCATGTGGCATCATGACAAGCACACATAAACCACGTGTTGGATAGAAACTAACAGAGGCCGCTGTATGAGGAGATGGAGGAAGACGGCCCTATACCTTTTGATTTGTGGCGTAAGAACTTACAGCTGCAGTGGCTCCAAATCAGGGGCGCCGATCACTGTCGAGGGGCGGGGGGTACTGACGGAGACTTTTTTGCGTCCGGTGCAAAACTGACAACCGTGGAAAGGGGGGAGGGATGCCTGAGAGACTTTCTCTTGGGTGCAAGGCACAACTCTGGTAGGGGAGGGAGCGGGTGTCAACGGAAACTTGAAACAAACAACGTCATTTGGGTGCAATTTTGACGCTCGTCATGTTATATGCAAATTAAAATGTTTTAGAAATATATGTAAATGTGTAAATGTGTAAAAGTCTAAAATAAAATACTAAGCGAATTTTGTGCTCTGGCCCTCGCCTTCAAAAAACGGGGTAGCCTTGGTATCCTGAGCGCTGATGAATTGACGCCCCTGTTGCAAAGTAGCGATTTACGTTCTGAAACACTATTAGCAGTTGTTGATTTGAGAATTGAAATTGGATCTGAGATCATTACCCTTTGTCATTCATACAATCAGCGCAATGAGAGTTGGATCTTAGATCTGTTTCACGCGATGTAATTAGTGATTGAGATATTCAACCACGCTCATTCAGGAAACTCGCCGTTGAGCAACTGGGCATTGTAAGAAGGACGGTTGGTAGCACACGTCTAGGCCTGCTCTAGCTGATAGATAAAAAGTACTATACGCTAATCCGCATTATTTCGAGAGCATCGTAAAGGATAGACACGATGTCAGTTGACACCGGCATTTAAAATATTTTTAGATACCGCGTAGCTTCATTTTGTATTATATCATCGCCATGTTATGCTTTTGTATGAAGTTGCGTTTGATTTTATCATTGTTAGGTCAGACCTCAGAGTAAATTAGGCTTACGCTGAGCGAAGTGCTATAGCTGCAATAAGAATGAATGCCTATTGTTTGACTGTAGATACAGTTTTGTTGATGTAGTAGACGTATACGCTGGCGTCTTGAGAAACAATGCACGATTGCGTGCACGACTATATGCTCAACTGCATGCAAGACAGCATGTAGCATGTATGTGCGCATGTATAGTCGTGCATGTATTCGTGCATGTAGTCGTGCATGTAATCGTACATGCTAATGTTAAAACGTCCGCACGCGCTCAGCAGTTGCGTAGAAAAACGTGACGTTTCAATAGCACTGCGGTGTCACTTCTCCGTTTGTTTTAAAAAACTGCATAACTGCATGCACGACTACGTGAAACTATGCGAATGTTTTGACGCTTAAAAACATCATTTTTTAGCCTAATTGGATTTTGTTGTTAAAAGTTGGACCTCCCTAAAAACTGCATTATAGGCCTTTATCGAGGCCATAAAAGAACTGAGGCATTGTGACCTAGGTCTACTGTAAAACAGAGAAATGTCGGAGTTTTGCTGCCTCAGATATGGCATTCTATTCGTCCACATCTACAGGGCTCTCGATTGGCTTATTCGCAAAGACTATATAGGCGGCTACGCGGAAAGGTCTGTTGCGGAATACTTCAAATTTTGAAACATCTGTTTTCTGTTAAATATCCCAATCGCGACAAAATTAAATCCATAATTTGTAGAGCCTGCTTTGAATTGAAATTATTTGTCGTTTGTTCTGAGTTTAGATTAAATGTTTCCTTTTCATTTTCTTTGAGAAAGAAAGCTTAAGAAAATGTTCGCTTATTGACCGTGGATAGATTGACACAATACTGTAGAGTGTAGTCTACATTGAGACATAGACTACATCACATCCATACGATAGGCTATTGTTGTTGTGAATATTGTTGACAAAAAGGCTATCCTATAGGCCTGCTGTTTGTTTGATGTGATTAGTCGTCTGTATAATCGTCAGGTACATATTAGTGACGGGATGCGACTCCGGGTTCGGTACTTGGCCGCCAAGCGACTGGAAACGCTGGGGTGTCACGTACTCGCTGGGTGTATGACGGAATCGGGAGCATCTGCCTTGCAGAAATCATGTTCCAACACACTGAAGACTATTCTGCTCGACGTCACCAAACCTCTGAGCGTTCGTGGAGCATATGAAGCAGTCACGGAAGACGCTGTTTATTCGCTTTTTTTTACTAATTTTGCAGTCTCTTGATTCAAGAATTGGTTTACCACGCCAACGAATCCGAGAGATTCTGCTAGATCTTCCCAAGGCCTGCCGCTGCAATCTATGAAACGAAGTAGCTGACTTTTTAAGGCCACGGATCCATCTAGGCCCCTGATCTAGGTCAAGGCTTGGACCGCGGTCCCAAGGTCAGTAGGTCACCAGAAATGTCATCAAAGTTAATAAAAAATTGTATTTCAACATTACCAATTCTTTATATATAACGTAACAAGATCACGTAACACATACAGAAAATAATTAGCCGGTTTCAAATAATAATCCGTTGATTTTGAATTTTTATTTCAAAGTGTCGCGTTGCATTGTGGGGTGCTCCGGCGTATTGTATTATGGGATGAACTGCGCACGTTGTGCATGCTGGGATGTTGGCAGGGTCATAACCTCCATCCATCCAAACACAATATTTGCTTACATTTGTAGCATCGCCCTCATTGATCTTATCGCTGCTATATTTGATCTGAGCTGTCAATTTATTCAAGTCAATGGACCATCCCAGCACCCTTTGACAAACCTCCCTTCCGACTCAATTCTCAATGTCTCAACCCCTCCGATCCAAAAAATTCGATTCTCCACCTCATTTTCGCCGCCGGGTGCTGGCCCTGAATTTCTAGTGCTTCCGGTTCACACTTTCACTTCTCGCGCACTTATCACATTTTCACTTCAGCACTTTTCACTTTTGTATTTTCACATTTACGATTTCGCGACGCGTTTCAGTTTCAACGACGGGCGTCAAGAAGTTCGACGATATGGGTTCAGAGCGCCTCGACAACGTCGTCGACGCCTACGTGCACGCCCTACTGGGACGCTTCCCCCCGACCCGCTATATATGCCAGGCAAGGACGCCAAGTATCTATGGCTTGTCCTCCAGTGGATGCCAGAGTGGCTCAGCGACTGGCTGCTCTTCAACTTCGATCCCAATGAGCCCCTGCCCGCCGCACTGCTGAAGAAAGCTAGTAGCAGACTAACGCAAATCGTAGACTAGAATCGTAGTTATATCTAAACAGAGTGGTCCAAAAGTATTGACCCAAATTCGATGGCTTATGACTCCGGCATGTTAACCAGGACATTCATGTGCGCATTGCACATGAATGTAATTAAAGTTTTTTATGTCGGCTATAATTACTGCCAGTTTCAAATTAGTTGATGCAAACTTCCATCGTAATGAATTACATTTTCATACTGTGAAATCAATCGAAATTATTCGGATTATTTGCTTAATTGCATTATTTGAGAGTTAGAGTGACAATTGGCTTCAGTGGGGGAGGCAGGGGGGAGGATGGCACAGTTTTCTTGAAATCCCTAGCATTGGTCTCGAGTGCGATGACGATTTATTGATGAATCTAGAATATGTGTGCACTACATGTAGGCATGTGCTACCTTACATGCCTACATGTAATGTAATGCGTTACATTACATTACATTAATGTTAATGCGTTAATGTAATGTTAATAATAACATTACATTACATGAATGCCAATGCTGCAGCTTGGGAAATCAGCTGCAGCTACGTGTATATTGTAGGACTCTGCATTGATTTATTTGTCAGCGTGACTTCGTCATCTTTGCGTTTCAATGTTCAATCGATTATAATACTGAAATTAGTGTATTGCTGTTATCGATGTAACTGTTACACTGTCAATCTATAAAAATCAAGGTTTTGACCTGCAACACTAAGGGCTGGTTTCTCCAACACGGATTTAATGGTGGTTCATGTTTTAACCCACCATTTTGCATAGGCTAAATCCTGAACCACAATTTAATCCGTGTTGGAAAAGCCAGCCCTAACCTTCAGGAAATATTGATTCTTTTTTCAACAATTTTTGCAGGAGAAGCCTCACTCTGAGTGATTATTCAGATTAAAATGGTCGAAAATGTAGAAAAAACATCTAGACTAGATCGAAACAAAAATATCCATATTTGAAGCCTTTATATGTTTAGAGTTAGATATAGGTGTCAGACTTTTTAAGAGTAATCTTTGCTTGTTTGTAAAAGTAAACAAAGTAAAAAATACAAAGACTCTAATTAAATTGTATTTGCATGTTATTGAATTAATTATTTTATGTTATTTGCGTTATCAAGGCAATGATTACGAAAAAAGATCGAAACGCTACATGAATACTTCTTAGGCTATAGGTGACTTTGAATTTGTAGGCCCATATGTATGATAGTACATCCTTTGCAACGGATCGATTAAATATGTTTCACCATTAGCATGCATTAATAGTATTTACTATAGGTCTATCAGATCCATCTCGGGTAACATTTCCACACACTTTTACTATAGGCGCAATATACAAATACACAGTGCGATTAACACGTGCTACAAATAACAAAAACTATGCCATAAAGTCATTCAGGCCAGCCAACATGTTTAGATTACTGGCATTAACCTGTATCAACAGTCACTGGTCTTATCAGCCGGTGAACTATTTGCGATTCATATCGATATAGTGGCCCAATTATGAAGGCCTTGTGAAACCATTTCCAATGCCCTGACAAGAGTTCTTGTCTCCGCAATTCAATTGTCTGGTGTCCATAAAGATAATCTATAAACAGCTTATCCAGCCAGGATAGTCAGTCCACTTCATAAAGATCCGGTTCGGATATTGCCTACATGTATGTTTATTCCACTATTAAAGATCCTGCGCTAACTCCTGCGCGTCTGCGAGAAATATAGGACTATTTAAACAAATATGCCAGAAGGAAAAAATGACAGCAACGATCATATCCACTACGGCATCTGTGAAGTTGTTTTGAAGTGTTGTAATGATCGGCATGCGTTGGCGTTCTGGGTGCGTCGCACTCAGTCGCATTCAGACGAAGAGCCGTTAGTACGAGGAGTTGTCGGATCAGCAGGAGTACGAGTACGACGCTTTTGTCATATACAGCCACGCCGATTCGCAGTGGATCATCCCAGTTGCTGCTTTCACTGCAATTAGGGACTGGCTGGGCGGGCGCGACATCACGGACAACATCGTGGAGAGCATTGAGGTGAGTCGCAAGTCGCTGTTCGTTGTATCGAACGCGTTCGCGGCGTCGAGCTGGTATCAGCTCGAGCTGACGCTCGCGCAGACAAAGCTGTTTAAGGAGGACCGCGACAATCTCGTCCTCGTCCTCCTAGAAGAGATTGCAGACGTAAGCCTTCTACCTTGCTTGCAAATCGTTACAAGATCGTGTAGCTATACATCGCCTTTAAATGGCAACGAATTAAAGCTTTCAATGAGCGCGAGGTCAGCAGTGGCTCGTCCAGAAACTTGAAGCAAAGTTTAACGTCTCTTAATATTTTACTAATCTGCTTGATCAAAGAATGCAATATTTGCTACTATCTATTTATTGCTTTGTTCGCTATTACATCCTCAAGTGGTGTCTAATATTTCATGATACTACCACTGATTTTAAAACATGCTGCATTTGAAATTAAATTTATGTATCTTGTTGCTTCGGGTTGAAGCCGCAGATCAAATAGGCCTATTTGTGTCAAAGTGTAGAAAAAACTTAGCAAAACACGTGAGATAAAATCACCCTGATTCATTCCATCAGGGTTTGCTAGGCTCGTGTGTGTGTATTCGGGTCGCGTTGCTGGGAGGTGGGGCGCCGCTCTTCTGGGCGCAGCTCAGACAGGCGTTCAGCCGCCCCTCGACCAGCCTCGCCAACGCGCCCGTCTCGGCGCAACTCCTTGCAGATAATATTAGGCATTAACAATACTGTTTTTGAAAATATTAGCACTGACGCTTTGAAATAAGCAGTGCTGCTTTTTCCCGTGTTAAACCGTCAGCACGGGTGGAGGCGGACTGGTGGTGGATGGTGAACTGGTAAACTCTAGTAAACTATATGACGTCCAACGCCTTTGAGAGTTTAAACCTATTAGCGCAGAGCATTTTCGGGACTGATTGCTGCAAGAAGCATTTTGATTGTCGAGTATTTGGCAACTGCTATTGCTACAGTAATCTTTGACAATTTTGGCGCAATGTTTAATACGTATGTTGGACGTTCACATCGAATTGGCAATGAAAGATGTGCAAGATAATGATTGTAACAGTCTAATGGCATGGCGTCGTAAGATCTTTTTATATTGTAGGCCTATCTTTATTCACGTCAAGGGTAGCAAACAATACATTTCAACGTCAACTTCACCACTGCACTCCACCCAAATGAATGATTATTTTGCACGGCTGACGAAGTTAATCAGCTTTGCCAAGGGTGTACGAAGTGACTCAAAAATATTTATTTGCCGCGGCCGGGGTTCGAACCGACTCTCGGACACACGCAATCCGAAGTCAGCGACTTAGACAACTCGGCCACAATGCTTCGCTGTACACATACAACTTTAAAGCAAAATCAGTAAAATAATGTACACAGCAGTGCACAGTGCAGACTATATAAAGGCAACGATGATCAAAATAATACGAAAAGAAACGATCTCAGTCATAACAGTTTCAAAATATTAGAACATGCACTCTTTGTATCTAAAAGCTTAAGACGGAAAAGCGAACCATTATTGTTAGAGCCTACAGAAGTCATTAGATTACGTGCCGGACCATTTACGCAAAGGATAAATGGAATGTCTACCAACTCTTTCTGACCAACTGTCTTCCATAGTCTTGGCACCAATGACCTATCTTAGGCCGCGTAGTGCAGTCCGTAAAGATGAAGAAATTGAGCGCTAGGTTATGCCTAGATAAGTCAGACTTTTCATGTATTAGATACTCAAGAAAAAATATGATCTTGGGTAACTTCTTTTATTGCATAATTTTTCATCCATTTCACTGAAGAGGAAAATAGGTTTCACAAATAATGAAAGGTAACAAGAGAGGCCTGCTTGTTAAGAAAAATAGGCCCATGTGCGTTAGGGTGACGAAAAGTCAATGCTTAGGCTAATGACTTAGGCACTGGACTGTGTTATCGCTGAGAGCATTTCAAACATAGCTACATGTACATTGTACATGTACATGTAGGCCTACGTGTATCTTAAATCCGGTTGCAGCTGTGATATATTGCCGACGTGGGCTGAATTACGTAAATTTGTGTCCTGTGTCTTTGCGAGAGAAATTGTGTAGACTATAGTCAATGACTTTTAACCTACTATAGGCCTACGTCAATTAGTCGTTTCATAATCGACTAATATCGATGTTGATTATGAAACCAATTTTTTGCATTCTGTCTAATTGGTATGGGCCTAATGTCGCACTTCTGAGTTGACACAGCCATGCGTAAACCTATTGCGCATTTGAGAGGAGCAGGAGCAGCGAAGC
>JAQIWG010005793.1:0-14090 GCA_034695025.1 Chamaedrilus cognettii | reverse complement strand
AGTTCTCGTTAGTTCTAGTTCTCGTTAGTTCTAGTTCTCGTTAGTTCTAGTTCTCGTTAGTTCTAGTTCTCGTTAGTAGTAACTAATAAAGTAAATCTAGTAACTAATTCAGTTCTAGTTAGGGCGATTCTAACAAATCGATTCGGTTCAATCCTGTTTTAACCCTTGTTGAAACAAATCAATCTGCTTCAATCCGGTTTCAGGTGGTACTGAACGGCACAGAATGTGTCTACATCTCGCCTGGGGATCGGTTTGGGTTTTACACCCCCTTCCAGGGGGGGACGACGGAATCAATAGGGTACCAGTTTCTGAACACGGGGGGCACCCTGCTCTACAGCGTACCCCCGGGGGGTAATGCGACCACCGTGGAAACGGAAGTTCAGTTTGATTCGTTGGGTCTCCCTTACGAATTCGCCCTCGACGCTGCATACGATGCAGGTTGTCAAACTATATTACTAAAGATCTATTATTTATGATTATATGTTTTCTTTTATTGCCTGCCGTCATAGAACTTATATGATTAGCTAAGCCTTGTTGCTTCACTTTGTCGTTCTTGTTTCATTGTACACTATTAAGATACCGGTAGACTATTTTCTGAAGGAGCATGAGCGCTGAGCAACAGTTACATTTCAGTTCAAAAATCATTTAGGTTTCAGTTCAATTTCGATTCAAAATCTCTTTTAGAGCAATTATATCTATCCAAGATTTTTTTTTATATTTCAGTTTTTGTTTGGATCAAGTTTTCAGTGCGTCGAGTTGGTGAAATGAAATCGTTATCTCGCTTTAATGTTGACACTTCGTTGTAATGTTCACCCTTAGTTTAACGGTAAGATCTGAAAACGTTTTGTTTCTCTTTGCTGCGGTGGGGACAGACGTGACGTTCTACGCGCGGCAGGGCCTACAGTGTCGGCCGGGGCTAGTCGCCCTCATCCCCCCCGAGCAGGCAGCGACCACAACCGCCGTCCCGACCACGGTCGACCTGCGCGGCCCAGCGGGGCCCAGCGGCCCGCAGGTCTGCTGGCAACTTTGATTATAAACTATTGTATTTTCTGTCTTCTTTTTTGTCGTCTAGTCTGTTAATGTCCATGATTTCACGCAGATTTAGACGTTCGGGCCCTGATGAGGACTGCCGGAGCTGAGTTATTACGGCCGGATGCCCTTCCTGACGCCAACGAAATAAATAATATCTGGCACGGGGTTAGCAGCTAGCGATGCTCCCATTATTTACGGAACACGATCCGGGATCATGTGTGTTCAGTTTATGACATTCTGAGCATGATCATCGCACTCTATGACTGACATAATTACAAGTCACACTCTATGAGTCACTTAACAATTGGTCACTGCTCATTGTTAACCTATATGTATGTTGATCTGCTGTGAGCTTCTGAATAAAATACAAATACAAGTCATTGAGCTATGCCTAATAATTGTCATCATCGTCCTATCTGAACTGCTATCTTGCAAGTTTTGAGTAAATTTTGCACTTGGTACTCGCTGGAAGAGTAAGCCTATGGTAGCAAATGTTTTGTTTGCGATATAGAACTGTTGACAGACTGACTGTTCTATGGATGCCATCGACTTAATGCCTGGTAACGGCGTTTGCGAGCGTGCGATGTTGCAGCAACGTGACCGTTCATAGGATAGCCACACAGGATGACGGAGATTCGATATAGGAGGGCAATGTTTGCGTGGAACTGAAACAAATTCAATCCTTCGCGACACGTGTGGATCGAAAGCGGCAGCCTGGATGTTGACAATCCATCAAACAGCGCAACGAGCTAGGTGTACACATGGTAACCGTAGTACCCGCTGATCGATGCGAATGGATCCAGGGAAAGCAGCCACTAAAGTGAAAACTGAGAATTATTGGGAGAAGTTTTCAATCTAAATGCAACACTTTCGCTATTATCAATTGCATGTAAGATACCGACGCGGGGACGCTGAGCATAAATTTCCATATTTACGTGTTTGAATGGCGTTTCCAGTTCTCAAGAACTTTAGATTTCAATGCTGAGCAATTTTCGATGCTTTTTTGTAACTAATGTTCGTTTATTTTTGTTGTTATTGACGGTTGCTTTGCAAATATCGTGAAATTTAACCGCATGATTGACTATTGTGTTCTGCATTTTCAAAAAAGGATTTGCCACAACAGTAGCAAATAGTCCCAGAGCGCAAACTTTTTCTTCAATATGTACAAGACTCAAATTCTTGAATCTTGGAGTTGGCACACAAACGCTGGTTAGGCAAAAAACCAGTCAGACTATGGGTAGACATAGTTTTGACTTTGAGCGACAATGAAATATCTTAGCTTTCTTATAAGCAAAGTAACCTATGCGACTCGTAAATCTTGATACTGTTCTTGGTCCCTTTCAGGGACCCCAAGGACAGCCGGGTCCGGCTGGACCGGGGGGAATCAACGGGTCGCCAGGAGCGGCAGGGCCCCCCGGCCCCCCTGGTTTCCCTGGCCCCGCAGGACCTGTTGGATCGCCGGGAGCAAAGGGGGATGTGGGACCCCCAGGACCGAATTCAACCATACAAGGTTGGCTTGGTGACGTTTTCTGCGTGAAGTTTTATTTGAATCGATGACTTTGATAAGGGTACTGCTCAAACGCTGCTGGCTTATCCGATTTTTGATTTGATTTTCCCTGTTGAGGGAACGTGTACATGCAGGCCTAGTTAGAGCAGTTTTGCTATTGTGAAGCCTATCAGATTTAAAGCAAATCATGAAAGTGAAGAATATGATTGTGCACTGACTAAAATATTCAACAAAAAAATTGCATCTTATTTGCTGCACTCATTTGCAATTAAAGTATGGAATACAGTTAGTTCACGCTATGCACAGTGTAGCGCGTGAGTTAGTGTAGGATATCAGAACATTAAAAACCTTGCTTAAGCTACTATAGCATTAAACTCCACGACCTTTCTTCTTTCTGCAGGGCTCGATTAATGATCTTTCTGTTTTAATTCTTGTACATGTAGCCTATAATTATTAACAGTGCACCCCAGTTCCAAGCAGAAACCCTTTATTTCTTACTTATTCCCGACCGTCTGTGCGTGCAGTGGGCGCAGCAGGCTCCACAGACTGCGGCTGTCCAAGTTCCTCCCTGCTCCAGCCGGGCCTCATCATCGGCATTATCGTCTGGCTTCTTCTCCTGACAACACTCCTCATCCTCATCATCATTGTCATAGTTCTTCTCAGGCGGGACGTTCCCCCCTCGCCCAGCTCGCAGCCCCCGCTTCCCAAATCTTCGGGGAGAGTGGCGCCGGGTAATTTTGAGGGGACGACTTGGCGGGGGGCTGGGACGGGCGGGCGGGCTGGGTTCGGGGGGGGACAGGGCTTGGTGCCGCCCGAGACGCCGTGGCTGGGGAGGGGGTCAGTGTCATCGATGTTGAGGAGTGATTACGCGCAGGACACGGTGAACTACCCGCTGAGCTAGCGCTCGACTGTGCTATAGGGTGACTGGTGGAATTGCTTTGCCGTGTACGTTTTTCTATCTTCTTTATTCTTTTTTAATAATGGAAAAAGCGTATAACGGCTGAAAACTGAAGAACAATTGCATCATAGGAGTCAGGAACCAAGTGCAAATAGTGTGTAGTATTACGCAAAAATATAACTGTAAAAGTCTGCATTATATTTACTGTCGACTGCTGGTCAATTCTCGATCATTATTAGAAGATAAGGTTCTATTTCAAAGATAAAACGGCATTAACTGTCACTACCAAAGCGCTTTAGCCATAATTATAACATACAAAAAAATTATTTGTTAACGTAGTCTTTACTTCTCAAGTATTGACCACCACAGTCGAAGTCATTGAGAAAGAAAGAGAAGCAGAAATAGAATGTCTACATGTAACTTCTTCATGCTGTCAGATATAGTTGCTGTGATGAGTACATGACGTCATACATGACGTCATTCAATGACCGGAGTGAAAGATCTGTGGCGTCACGATGAGCGGCGACGCGGCGTCTCAGAGCTGCGCGCTGTAGTCCTTCCTTGAAACATAAGCATAGCCGTTAACCATGAACAGGGTTAAGTGATTTGGTAGGCTTACAATGCCTAAAATAAATCTCTTTGCAAATTGTACATCTAATTTGAAGAGGACAAGCGTGGCATTATGTGCAAAAATCGACTGTAGTGGGTGGTGCATGTGTTAGGGATAAAAGTAATCATAGTGCGTAGAGCTAATTTACAAGGATCTACTGGTATCTGCCACAGAAGAGTTAATTTTGAGAATCCGAGTCAAATCAAATAAAAGGCAACACTCCGATTATAATAGCAGAGCGCTTGCTAACAGAATGAGGGTTGACGTCGCAAAAATTAGATCGTGGGTCGGCATTTATTTTGACCGGTGTTTAGAAATTTGGGCCGGGGGGGTCAGTTTAGTGAAAAGAAGGTGGGAGAATCCACAAAAATTCTCCACGTGGGAGGTGCTGGACGAGACTTTTCCCTCCCCAATTTAAATCATGACTAGTGGGGTGCGTTGAAAATTATAAAAAGGGGGTTTGAACTTCTGGGGGTCAAAACTTGATCCCCCCACGATGCTCTTTTTAACCAGCCCCCTTCCCAGTCCCTCAGTGGATGGTAGCCCTGACGATAAACATGAAGGCCTCCTTTCCACGATGCATATTTTGCATGCAATTTTGTGCAACTATGTTAAAAAATTACAATGCAAAATGTCCTTAACTGTGTTTCATGCAAACAATGCATGAAACTCAGTTGTTAAGGAACAAGCCGTGCATGAAACCCAGTTAAGGAAATCGTTGTCATTACAACAGTCGTCCGTCCGCCTTACACGGTTGCATGCAAAATTGCATGCAAAATGGCATGCAGGCAACATATGCATGGTTGAAAGAGACCCTTACAGACCTTTTCTGGCGATAGTAGCAGACGACAGACAAGATGGCCGCCGCGGCGATGACGGCCATCACGGCAGAGGGAATGATCACGTTCACTGAAACACGCACAACATACATTCAGCGATGCATCAATGAAATATTGCTGTAAAACATGAATTTTTGCTGCATATTGTACGGATGCACAAGTGCATCCGTATTCAATATAGTTGCATCCACAGGGCTAAGCTTAGTAGGCTTAGTAGGCCTAAAATAAGTTTTTTGGGTAAATTGTATGTTTAATTTTAAGCGGACAGGCGTAGCGTTGCAACTCTGAAAATTGACCGTGGTGGCGTAGGCCTACACAGTTTTTAAAGGCTGAGCTGTTGCACTACACCTGTTTTAGAAGGAGCCGGCGTAACGCTATGAATGCTTTATCACAGCAAAACTTAACTCCGTGCATCCCTAAGACATGAACGCTATAGTGTGCAAAAATTTTGAAAGGCAATGTTTTTTTCTGGATCACCATGTTTATTGCATAAACCTACTTGATTGAGTACAATTTCAAAATAGCAAAAGAGATGGAATACCTTCAGACAGTTTCGCAAAATTTTGTGTTGAACTGCCAAAGGTGTATAAAATTTTCACATTAATTTCTAAAATGCGTGATTAGTATAAAACAGTTGCGGTAAGTTACCCCAATCGCGAAGATATTCTTCATTGTCCGCGTCAGTGACGCTTTGTGTCGTGCCATTGGTCGACAGATCGATAGGGAGCGAAATGGCAGCGGTCGTCAGATCAACTTGTGTCGTAGTCATCACAGTTACTGCGCAGATAAAATACTCAGCCACGTTTGAAAATTAATTTTTACAAATAAAAAAATAAAATAAAAAATGATATTCTAAGCAAAAATAAATAATAATAATATAAATAGCAATACTAAATTAAATAAGAAAAAAATAAATATCTTGAATTGGCAACCTAACTAACTAACTAACTAAGCGTAGCTTCTCAAACCGCTGCGTGTGAGCAAAATTGTTGCCGCGGGACCATTTGAAAATTCCCTCCATCTCATGGAGGCACTGAGATTGTTGTGATAAAATATGCCCCACAAAACTGGTGAGAACCACTGCTCTGCTGGAAACACAGAAGCTGATTCAAAGGCCAACCCGTTTTAATTCGTAAAGCACAGAAGAGTCACTGATCTCATAATGATCGGATATCACATAGCTGACAGTCCACACTATATACATGGCTGAAAATTGAATCAAAATGACTGTTTTGAGTTTTCAGGAATTTTTGTCACTGTAAAGTTGCGTTAACCATGACATCAGTAATTTACTAACGTCGCTATGAAATGATTGTAGTGTTACAATGGATTATAAACAAAACAACAAACTAAACAAACATTATAAAACAATCGACATTTACTATAACGGGAAACGCTAAATACTATACATTATATCAACCTACCAGAAGGACATAAATCACTATTTTGTTACAGTATTTAACACATATTTAATACATTACGTATCAAAAGCAAATATTGCTACGTATCGCCTACATATATAATTCTCATTATAAAAAAAGACCCGGTACGCTCAATCAGGCAGCTAAATTATTATTAATTGATTATAATTAAATATATATTATATTAATTATAATTTGATTATTAATTATCTACATTGTAGTACGTTTGGTGGTCCTACACATTACCACAGTGGCTTAATTTAAAACTTTACTTTCAAATAATTACAAAATGCGACTGATCCATAGGCTGTAAAATATCGTGGTAGTAGATGACTCACCCTGTTCGCAGATATAGGGCAGAGACGCGGGACATTCCTCGGCCGACCATCCGTACCTAGACACTGGATAGGCGCCGACTGCCAGACAGTCGATGACGTCATAGCTGACTGCCGCGTCACCCAGCCAGTTAGTGACGTTGAACGCCTCGCCGGTCACCGCCTCAGTTACTAAACACAACCGCAAAAAGTGTATTTTGATCGGTCAGTGATGGATGGTTGACGGGACTTAGGGAGAAACAAGTTGGAGGAGGGAGCCGGCTAATATAGTATGATTTTCAGCCCCAATGAAGAATGATTTTTTTTCAATTTTTGTGTACAAATCGCGAGCAGGGGTGGGGGGAGTGAGGGAATGGGGATGAAGTTTTTCCCAAAAAGTTAGGCTACTATGTCAAAATCAATGCTTTTTCTTCAACTGAAGACATCTGTAACAGTGAACATTCATTTTCGAGCACATTTTTAATCATGCAAATTCATTTTCAAGGTCATTCCAACAGCGCATATTCATTTTCAGGATAGGCTCACTCTTGCCCACCCTCGCCCACCCTGAGCATTTAGCAGGGTGGGGAGCTATCCACCTTGCTACCAAACATGACACCACTGCCTTAAACTCTAAAAACCATTACACTCACAAATTTTTGTAGCAATCACGCAGGCCTTTTACCGTTGTCAAAGCCCTTCACCCAGGTCCAGTTACTCCTCGTCAGACCCAACCAAAAGCCTCCGCTGACCCCGCCCCCCATGCTCCCCGCCCCCACCACCTCCGCCAGCCCCCTCAGCAGGTTGGAGAGCGGATATCCGTGGAGGCAGGCGAGTTCTGCTCCGAGCTCCCTGCAGGATCTCTCAGCCCTCCACCAGCTCTGCTGGAAGTTAGTTGGGTCGCTACCGTAGCTCGCGTAGCAGAACGCGGATTGGCTGCCGGGGAGGTCGTCCCCTTTAACCTGACCTAGATTTAGCGTCGGTGATTGGAGGACGACGCCGCGGTATGGACCGATCTGGCACGGAGCAGTGCCGTTGACGATGTCGGAGGGCGACACCGGCGACTTGACTGAAATGATCAATTTAGCAATCGAAATCAAAGAAATCTTAGGACTCTGAACATGAAGGAAATCTAACATAGGAAAGACAAGAGTTTCACTAACAAAATATGTACGGTTAGGGGATTCCTGATATTTGATCATCAGTTTGATGTATTTGCTGTTCTTCAGTGCTTTGCATTTATGTGAGCGTAAAACCATGCAAAATATTGATCCTTTAGGCTTCACATTATTAAAATAAACAAGACTCCAACTAAATAAATGTAAGCTAAACGTAGAGTTACATTACGTGTTAAACATCGAATTCCCAGACATATTTCCAACACGTGGATTCCCGAACACGTTCGGCCGGGAAGGAAGCACGTCTTTGGAAAAAGCCGACAATGAACACGTAAAAATTATGCATTACATTTTCCCAGTGGTGTTTCCATGGGCCATCAACCATCATATAACCGTCTCATAGGAACACGCTCGTTGGAACATCAATATTCTCAACATAAATGTTTGGAACATCGATGCTCGGAACACGCTAAGAGCCTACATTAGATGTTCAATGTCTGAATCCAGGAACATCAATCGTAGACATAGATCACCCCTTAATATCTCATTGGTTTTGCTGCATTACAGTGAAGAAAAATGATGGAAAAGGCTTCAAAATAGCCCAATCTTGCATTTAAGCAAATTATCAGACTAGGGGCTCCAAAGTCGCAAAGCCGCAAAGCCGTAACGCCGCAAAGTCGCGAAGTTGCAGAGTCGCACAATGCATTTAAACTAAAATATCCAACTAGGAGTTAATGTTTAAATGGGTCATATAAATTATAACCCTCTTGCGAGGCGCTGTGGTGTAGTGGTTAAGGCAGTGGACTTCCAAGTCCAGAGGACCTGGGTTCGAGTCCCGGCGACGGCAACTATAAAACCACGGCGTTACAGGCCTTTCGGCAAGGCTGTTAAACACGCGAGTGTCGCTAGCCGATAATCATCGTCCGGAGTAATTTATTATTCTGGTTGGCGACAGGAAGGGCATCCGGCCGTAAAAACCTAGCTCCAATATAAACGTCTAACCTGTGTTAACATGGACACGGCGTTACAGGCTTGTCTGTAGCGCATAAGAATTGACGTCAAAAATGATGATTATTATTATTCTATTATGTTATAAGGGTACGCCTACAATGATACATCATAGGCTACACGGTATTTCACTATAATTGCAAAAGAGTTCAGTTTCGAGTTTGGGCACCTTTGCGGTTTGGGTTGTATTTTAGATTTGACCTGTATTATTATTATATTAACTAGTGTTTATGTTCGCTTTGAGTGACAACACCGTTAGTTAAAAGTAACAGAATGTTTCTATTGTAAACGGAACACGATTTATGAAATAAATATCAAATCAATCATCAATTATAGATGTGATCACAATCAATACTATTACAGACAATAAATCAAAACGTATAACGACATTAGACTAGTACATCAAATAGTGAGTGCACAATTAATTGCAATATAAAACGCAAATTTAACCTTTAAAAACGTAAGAAAATGAAATCGGGACCTCTATAAAAGTTTGACTAGAATACGACACAGAACGTATACAGTAGAATAAATGAGAATGGAGACAGAAAATCTACAATAAATCAAGGTATGTAGCACTTTTACCAACTCTCAGACGCGCTTAAAATAGTTGGAATGTTACACGACGATGAAAGAATGAACAGACTGATCAAAAAAATTTGATAGGTCCTTCACCGCAATCATTGTCACTATTATAAATAACAGCAATCACAGATTTTGGCGTCCATTTTAGTGCATAACCTCTGGCTCAGCAATGCAGCTGAGTTGGCGCGGCCCCCAAGTCCGGGAAATAGGGAGGGTTGGCGACAGGAAGGGGTCCGGCCGTAAAACGTGCTTCAAAAATTCATGAGACCGTGCAAATATCTAGTGCACGTTCATGCTAACAAAGCTTAGACATGGTTTCTGGAGCTGGGTCCCTACGGCCGGAGACCCTTTCTCATGCCAGCCAGAATATCAATTACCCTGGTGCGGTGGCATGCAGGTAGCAACACTTGTGTACCTTGCTGCAACGTAATGGCGTCATAGTGGGCAGCAACAAAATTGAAACCCTGGACCTGAGACTCTTCATTCCGACATCCTTACCAGTAACCACTACAGTAACACCATAGTGCATCGATTTACTAGAAAGTCAATAATGTGGAGAATAAATTTCTGACCACTAGAGGGCAAGAGTCAAACTGTAGCCAGCTGACCGACAATGAGAGAATGAACTAATAAAACACGAACATAAAAGCCAACATAGCAGATAGCAGATATACAGTGTACAATATATAAGCATAAGTTTACTTAACATGACAACAACATAGAGCAACATTATACAAGGTACACCAGGGCATATTTTAAGAAAAGTTTACAACTGAACATTTGCGTGGAGTTCTAGAAGTACAACTGTACACCTAGAGAAGTCACAGCGAGGAGGGGAGAGTGCTGTTGGTTGACTTTTCCCTCTCGCAGAACTCACAAATGGGTTGGGGAGGGAAGGGGATTCTGATGAACATTTAAGAAATTTAAACACCTACAAAATTATTATTGACATTTGACAGTGACAAATTAACCGAACTGCACACACATCTAACCTTTTACAAGTTCACTTTTTTTTACAACTTCACATTTTCGAGTAAAACTGCACGTTAAAAAAACGCCCTGGCACACTTGTAATGAATTGCAAGACTGCATTGACATAAATTGTAAATGTGATCTGGATCCAATTCAAGAATGATTCTCAATGTTTCCTAAATTTATTCATAAATTGGACATACTACAATTTAAATCCGTCCGTGTTTCATAAATGCATCTGCAACGTCTTTCACTTGTAATTTGCAAAAGCGGTGAACTAAGCATATGTAGCACAATCACTGATCAACTGATGCCTGGCGCACATCAAATTGACACGCTGATGTTGAAGAATTTAAAAGTTGAAATTGAAAAAATATCGTTGATCAACTGGCAGAGCACACTAGCATTGAATTGAATTGAAATTTGACCTAGATGTAGGCCTACAGCGCGTGGCTGGCTTCGTTTGCCTCATTGATTTATTGGTCCAAAATTAATATATTTTCGTTAATTCACTGGATCAAAAAATCAATTTGAGGTTAGGTTTTTACAATTCAACGCGAGTGTGCACAGCTCCAGTGCATCGCATACATTCCATGCAGCGTTGCTTTTTGAAAAATCTATGTGGGAATCAACATGTTCATTCCCGCGTTGATCCCAGAATTTAAAAAATAATAATCCAGGATCAATCTGTCAAATCAAATCAATTCAACTCACACTTACGTTGAATTGATTTGAATTGAAAACGATAATGGTATATACGTTTTCATAGGAGCAGTGCACATCTAGTGCACCGAACATAACAAAGACACACACAGATACTTGCAACAGAAGTACGTGAGCATTTCCACCGCCTCGCTTCAAAACGAAGGTCACAGAAACTGAACATGAACTGAGACCTGAATCACGAATGCATCTCAGGAAACTATAAGGTCTGATTTCACAGACGTACCTCAGTTTTTTTCTCCGCTTATACCTTCGCTTTAAAGAGAACTTAACGGTAGCTTATAATCGTCATTCAGAAAACTTTTGAAATCTTACTGGCTGAAATAGGCCAAGGTCAGGAAAAAAATTATGGAATGCCCATGAAATTCGACCTAAGTCCGAGGAACTTCACGTGCAAATCTTCGGAAAATCTTATATTTTGTTAGTAAAAACTCCGCACCGTCATGGACAAATCAATTGTATTCCGCCAAACATCTGCAGCTTGCACAGTCTGACTTAGGAATGAATGTAAAAAACCTTAACTTTTTTTCCTGAAGCAGAGCCTGTAAGTATGAAGAACCTGTATGTAAGGATACGATCACAGAGAGAAAGCAGTGTTTTTTCTTCTTTCAACAAGGTTGTGTCCCAACCAATGATATCTTCTATTGCAGTCGACAGAGCTCACAAGATCACACCAAGGTCACCACACTGGGTGAGAGATCAGAGTTGATGCCAAGGTCACGATACAAGGTGAAATGTCAGAATTTAACGTTTCTTCTTCTTCAGTGTGCTGCCACATGGCAGGTCTTTGCTGTTCAAACCTTATAACATAGCTGATCCTCGGCCCTTCTCTTCATGCGACTCCTCAATCAGATCGTCTATCAAGGTCCAACTAGGGTTGTAAGTGAGACGTCAAAGTTAACATTGAAGTCACGCTGGGCGAGAGATTAGAGTCGATACTAAGGTCATGACGCTAGACGACAGGTAGAAGTTGACACCAAGGTCACATATGAGAAGGCAGAATTTATGCTAAGGTCACCACGCTAGATGAGAGTTGACGCTAAGGTCAAAGATGAGAGGTCGCAGTGCATGCTGGGGTGAAGGGTCAAGGGTCAAAGTTCGTCGCGCTTGTGTATGTGTTCGTGCCACTCCTCGTGCGTCTCCTTCTGTCCAAACCGGCGCACGCTGACCCGGTCCAGCACAAGGTCTGCCGCGCGCTCGGCGAGCATGATGACTGCGGCATTGATGTGTGCGGAGAGAGCGGCGGGGATGACTGACGCGTCGACCACACGCAGGCGCTGTGTGCCTCGCACCCTGTACACACCACACCACACTGTACACCATACCGCACCCTGTACACACACCGCACCCTTTACACACCGCACACACCACACCTTGTAGACTCCACACCATGTAAACACTGCATCACACACTGTACACACCACACCCTGTATACACCACACACTGTACACACCACACTCTGTATACACCATACCCTGTACACACAACACACTGTATACACCACACCCTGTACACACCACACAAAGTCTGTATACACCACACCTTGTACACACCACACCGCACCTGAATGGGCAAATCCCCGACGACGTCACTAGATGCCGAAACGGGCTCTAAATCCATTATTAATATTGTTGTTATCATTACAATATTACTGCCTTTATTCAATTTATTGCTTCGTTCATCACTGTAGAACTAGTAATAATGCCAAGAATTCTACCGAATATAGCCTACCCACATGCCACTAATTGTCACCCACAACCATTGATAGGTTTTGGCTTCAATGTCATATGTGAAAAAAAGTGTAATTTTTTCAGTCAGTAATTCTCCGGATCATGCCTAAAAATGTGAGTTTTGCGAGCGATTTTGCATGCAATTGGAATGGTTTAAAAAAATTCTTTAAATATTTCATGACATCGGCTCTTAATTTACAGCTCAATCAAGCTTTCCAGGTTCCCTGTGACCTTTATGACAAAAAATGAGGCTTGCGTCACGGTAAAGATTTATTTTTCATTGTGCTCCGGGAGAGCAATTTTGGGGAACTTTGAGGGTGTGATTGGAAGAATTTTTCTGGACCTAAAATTAGTCAGATCTCGTGGGTGACCATTTCCGGCAGAAAGATATTCATCCTTCTTTGCCTACAATTGAACGTCTTAAAAACAAGCGATGAATCAAAAATTAGCCAAAGACTTTTGCCAAACACAAAAAAAAACCTAAATAGACAATTCTTTTTTAGCAATTATGGCAATCGGCGATGACAAAATTCTAAATTTTCCTGACAAATTTTCAAAAACCCTTTAAGCCTACATACCTACATCCCTCTCATACCTGAGTTGAGGGTCGACAACAGAGTCGTGACTGCCCGGCGCCCCCATGCGACAGGTGCCCACGAGGTTGTACAGACTGTGTGTGTTGTGACGCACGAAGCACTCCCAGTACGCGCGCGAGTTGTCAGCGTGGTCGGCGCAGCCCGGGTGCGTGCGCGCGGTGGGCGCAGCACCCACCGACTGAAACACGGCAGTGCGCGCAAGGCGCTGCGCTAACCGCACTCCTAACACACACACACACACCCAACCACATAAGCGCACTCAAAACCACACACACCCACTCATACCACACACACCCAATCACACAAACGCATCCCTACCACATAAACACCTAACCACATAAATGCATCCCTACCACAGACACGCACTCAACCACATAAACGCACCTCTAACCACACACACTTTACACACACATTCCCCAAACCACACACAATCACCCCAAACCACACACACACACAACTTAGTGTGTGATTAGGGGCGTGTGTCTGTGGTTAGGAATCTAACCATACACACGCCCCTAATCATACACACATGCCCCTAATCACACACACACGCCCCTATCACATGCACACGCCTCTAATCACACACACACACTCTTGTCCTCCTCAAATGCAACTTGTTCCCTTGATCTCATGCCAACCAAACTTCGAATATCCTGCATCAATTCCCTGCTTCTCCCAATAACTACTTTAATTAACCTGTCACTTTCTGAAGGTAATTTTCCCACTCCCTTTAAAAA
>JAQIWG010005792.1:0-14092 GCA_034695025.1 Chamaedrilus cognettii | reverse complement strand
GGGGGGGGGGGGGGGGGGGGCGGTAGGGGTTGTCGGATCCCCTCATCTAAATTTGATCAGGCGGGGCGCATTAAGTTCAATAGGTACAACTGCACATCTACAAGTACCTCTTTCATGGGGGGAAGGGGTGGGGTGTTATTTGAGACCTCCGTTCAGTGAGGAATATGCAATCTTGGGATGGAAGATGTGCTAACGGAAATTTCGAAGAAAAAAATTTACCACAAAATTTTTGAATAAATTGCAGTTTCAGATTCAGAACAGTGTAGACAAAGATTACCTTTCGAATTCAATATTTACATATAGAACTGCACACATCCTGTGTAGAACAGCACGTTAAAATACGATCTGCACATTGGTCTAGACAAATGATGTTACAAATATTGATCCGGTGCTGCTCGCATTTGGTAAGGTCACATTTTTATGCTCTTATTCGTGCATTATTGCTTTGATTGGACGATCAAGCGCCAATCGAACGCGTTCTCCGCGAGTTGACGTGACTGATTGAGCCAACGGCAGACATCAGCCATAAGGTCACGTGACGGATTGAGTTCGGAATTGGAATGGAGGTCTCAACCCCTGGGCTGTGATCATGCAAACCTGCTGGAACGACACGGAACATTTTATGTCTATTTGGCGAGGAAACTCTCTAGCTATCCAAGGCATCCTCGGGGATGAGGTTTGGGGGAGCCTCAACACGAACTAGGATGTGCAGGGTTTATTTTAGGAGGCGTAGTACGCCTCAAACAAGGTTTTTTAAAATCATTACGCTTATTTTGAAACGGGTAGACGTAGCGTTAAGCGTAAAAATGAATGATGTAGGCGTAAGTCTACGCCTTTTTAAAGATGTGGTGGCGTAATGGCTGTAAAATTACGCCTCTTTTTTGAGAAGAATGCTTAAGGCTACTCCAGTTTTATCAGGGCTAAAATTAACTCTGAGGATGTGCTTGTTCTTTCGAAGACATCGTCTTCTTGGCTGTAATTTAGTTATCCGATGCTGTGGACTACAGCTTTGGGCTGGGGGTGAGTTAAGAGCAAAAGGTCGCGTTTTGTTTTGCCAATGGCCTGTTGGAGCATAATTTTATGAACCGGTTGCCCTTCCTGCCGTTTAACCTGCCAAAATGGTGGCGGCAGGGGCAAGGCTGCCGGACACAGTTTAATGTCATGTCCGGGACGACCTAGTATTTTAGATATTTTGCCTTGTCTCGACGCTTATTTGTGCAGTGCATAATCTATTGTCATTGATTTTTATCATAAAAATGCGACAGCGACGTTCATGACAAAAAATTATGAGATTGATATTGTTGTATATCTGTTTGCCAAATTAGGGCCTATATTCTTTTAAAAAGTCGTCAGAAAATGTTGTATTTGTTGGAAAGCAAATTAAATCCTTTTATTGAATTCACGAAAACGTAGGCTAGGCCCGTTGTTCGAAATTTGTTGGTGTGCTATTTAATAATTTACAGCTCAAAAGAAAATTTGTGGAAAACCACTTGGAGGGCAACACTGCCATATCGGCGGACAGATCATTCGTTCCTCTGCTTGAACGGACGAGGGCATTCGTTAACTGGCGTCGCGGCGTCTATGACGCAAGCAAATTTGTTTTAGACGCATAAAAACGACTCCCGGCTCTAAGCGACGCCACAAAATCTCAGCCACGCCAGATTTCAAGGGTCTCGGCGTATCTGTAATTGAATGTTGGTAATCTACTCTCATGGCCGCGACGCTAGAAAAAACAGAACGCAAGACGCCTGGCTCCTGGCGTCTGAACACCAGAAGAAAAACGCTTAACGGAAGCGCTGCCGGGGACCACACTGCAGTTTAAATATCAGCGGGTGCCCAGCGGAGTGACTTAAAAGTCGCCGCAACGCTATTATTGCCATAATCGAATCTCCATATCGCCGCCATTACAGTCCCTTTCGAACATCAAGTTCGCACTCAGCGCTCCCGCTCTCTGAACACTATTACTGCTACACTGTGCGGACTGTGGTGGCACCAGGAAGGCGTCCGAGTAGAATGATGATAAAATCGTAGCCTAAAACAGCAATAACTGTGCTGCGTGGTCCATGGCTGCGCGCTGCACCGAGAAGGCGTCCCACATGAAAGGCGGATAACATCTTATGTTCTAAACCAGCAAGCTAGCAGTTATTAGATCTACTGCTCTTGCTTCTACTGCACGCTTCATGTCGGTCACCCGCTGTACAGTTTTATCCTCATTCCACATACTCTCACATTCTCCGGACCAGTGCATGATGGCTTATGTTAATGTTCCCGACCCCTTTTCAATGAGGCTGTCGCTTTGAAGACATTTTTGCGTGTTCCCGTATTAGCAACTGTACGGTTAGGCGGAGTTCAATGATTCCGCCCGTTATTCAGTGACGTAGAAGTGATGTAACGTATGCGTTAACGGCGATGAGCGATAATGGCAGACTGCCTCGAGATCAGTCCGGGGCGCAAACGCCTAGGTGGACGGTGGATAAGTGTCCCTACTACAGACTAGGGTCACAATGATAAGCTGATCGGATCCCCGCCATGATTTGACCCTGGTCCCAATATGGACCCCACCTGGACGGCAATAAGCGATGTTGAGATTGGCTTAAATAACAAATGGAATAAATGATTTATTTCGCATCAAACCGCTAGCTTGTACCTCAGCGCAAGAGTCGAACTGTTGTGTTCACGTGTATTTCATTTTCTGTAGGCCTAAGCATTTTGCGTTGATATCATACAAATAATGAGCGCATCCCATCTGAATATGGTTGTTGAGATCCATCAATCAATTATTTGGTTGGCGTCAGAAAAGGTATCCGCTTGTAAAAAAAAACAGCTCCAGCAGTACTTATCATGTCGCAAACATCTAAACCTGCGTGAACACAGGGACATGCTAACAGATTAGACGAAAAACAAGGTAATTGGTTTTAATTAGTTAGTCCTATCTCAATTATTGAACTAGTTCGAACATTACTTATAAAGAGTTACTTATGAACACGGGAACAATCATAAATGTCTTCAAATGTCTGTCGCTTTCGGTAAAGCGACAGCCTCGTTGAAAAATGGTCGGGGACATTAACAGAAGCCATCATGCACTGGTCCAGGGGCTGTGGGAGTCATGTAGAATGAGAATATAAAGACTATGTAATTAACATAATATAAATAGTAAACTCCCTTTGAAATAAGAAGAAAAAAGTGACAATTGCATAATTTGACGTCAGTTTTTGCGCCCGCAGTTAAACTGCTGCGGCGCGGCCGGCCCTTTCGACTTCCACCACAGCTCCTGGTTCAACAACACGCCTTACGACACGTTCGTCCCTCAGTCCTGCTGCCGCACCTCCTCCCCCTCCCCCTTCCCCTCGCCCGACCCGCAGCCCTCCGGGGGGGCGGGGGAGTTGCAGCCCCTAGGGCGGAGGCTGGGCGGGGGGGGCGCCACCCCGGAAAGGGAGGAGACGAGCATGGATGTGAGGGACGACACGGCGTGTCAGCTGGGGGCAGTGATGGATCAGGCCGATATAGGGGATAACGTCCACATCAGGCGACAGGTATTCTTTATTGTTTAATCATCGAAGCGCACAGCCTATAAAAAAAATTGCAAGAAAAAAAATATAAGCTCAATTACATATTGATTAGCTGAACAGAGAAGAAAACGAACGAAAATGTACTAAGTTTTTGGTAGTTTAGGGACCGTGTGTAGCACCATAGACTATATACAGTCCGGTTCTGGGCAAGAGAGCCGGCACAGAACCGCTCTCCCTTCTTTAGTCGCTTTTTACAACTCGCCCGGGGAGCTCTGGGCTGCAAGCCAATTCTCTGTTCCCGGGCCTGCAAGGGGGAGGTACTAAGGAGAGTGGTGAAAACCAGAACGACGTTACAGATGCTAACCAGACGAAAGAAAAACTGGATCAGGCATAATTACATGTATCATGAAAGGAGACTAATGAAAGGGACTAATGAAAATAGTAATGGAAGGAAGAATGGAAGGAAAGGGTGTCCAGGATGAAAGCGAATAGAAATTATAGACGATTTGATCGAGAAAGAAACGTATGGAGAGCTGAAGAGAAGGGCCGGGAAAGGTCGGAGTGGAAAAGTTGGATAATGAGTAAAGATTTTCGAGTCACTTCGTGCGCCTCTGGCAACGGCGAATTAAATTTGTCAGCCCTGCAAATAATTATCCATTGGGATGCTATGCAGTAGTAAAGTTGAAGTTGAAGTTAAAGATGACATACGCACGATCCTTAATTCCGGAATGCTCTTTGTGAAACATGCGCGGTGACGCAGCGTTGTTGACTGTGGGAGGTCATCGTTCGTGAACGCAATTAACCGATGGCGCGTTACGTCATGATTTTGTCTCCTGGCTCCACTCTGCACTCCGCCTGTTGGCCTCGGTATTATGGACGCAGACAGACAATGACTGAAAGGAAGGGTGGGAGGGTATTCGTCGAAACATTTCGGTGATGATAATTCGATCATTTATTTATCTCGATAGCCTAGCCTCTTGGTTGAATAATAATAACCGACTTTTGAATAAGTTAATACTTATAATTTGTGCGTTAGGCTAAGGAGCTCTGGGTATCAAGCCGATAAGCGGTAATTTTACGAAAGGGAAGACATTAGCTCATCAGTTCAAAGCGCTCCAATAATTGCTTGCGCCTTTCTCAGCATGCAGAACTGTGGCGGTTCTACTTGGAGGCTAAATGACGCCAGGCGTCCCCAGTAAAAAAGGCTGGCGTCTTCAGTTTTTGGTAATTTGGGCTTTCACTCTTCAGCAGAATGTAGGCACGGTAATTCTAAAGAGCTAGAGCTGAATTATGGCTATGGCGTCCCCAGTTTTATGTGGTTGGCGTTCCAGTTTAATTGGCTCGCTTAATTCACCAGCGTTTCGTAAGGGAAAAAGTGTCTCCAAGAGAGAATATAAAAATTTCTGTCAGCACCCCGCCCCCCCAACCTTCCCCGATCGCGGGTTCGAACAGGAAGAAAAAACTTGGCTCGACGCCAAGAAATTCCTGCGTCAGAGTCGCGTCCCCAGTTTACGATTCCTGCAGCCGTCCTCTATGCAGCCCGGTGATTGAGAGCCGCGTTTGTCACGAGTACACGCTGAACACGACGACAGGACAGAGGAGATTAACTGAAACCTTCCGGACGTACGACCGCTAGGACAACACAGCGCAGAACGGCGGCTGCGGTATATCGTTCTCGGAGAAATAGTGCCGCAGAAGTATTCTACAGCTGATGTATCGTCGCTATACCAGTGTAGCCATTACAGAACTCTGGGAATTTCGTAGAGGCTGAATGTCGACAGTTTCTAATTGTGTCTGGTTAAGATACGGTGCGATATAAATGTTCCTAAAGCAATAGGAATAGTCAGAGGAAGAAATGCATTTCCCGCTGTAGGCCTAGTGACGCAAATCGATCACCGGGACTAACTACAGACGGCGACACGGGCTGTATAAGTCTGATGTTTTAAAATTACGATTTTGATGTTAGCTAACGGGTCAAATACTTTTTTGATAATTGGTAGGCCTACGCCTAATTTCCAATGGACGAGCGTAGCACTACGCGTTACAAACGACTCGCTTGTATGCAGGGATGCTACTTTGCAATGCTCGAGTACGTTCTACGTCTGCTGCCTCTGACAATCGTCGTCGTAGCGTTCTTAGACCTGCTTCAGGTATTGCGCAGCCTTCAACGATTAAATAACGGGTAATATTAGTGAAGCAAACTACACGTAACTAGCTAGCCTCCTTTTGCCGTCCAATCTGTTAATGCCCATGTTTTCGCGCGGGCTTCTATGTTTGCGCCCTGGTCAGGACTGCCGGAGCCGAGCTTTATGGCCGGATGCCCTTCCTGACGCCAGCCCAATAAAAAATAATCCGGCAAGGGTTAGCGGCTAGCGTCACTTGTGTGTTTTACAGCCTGGCTGAAGAGCCTGTAACGCATGGCCTCGTAGTTCATATATGCATCTATGCGGATAAGCATCTGCATAGACAAGTAATGCAGATTACTTGTTTCTGCAGATGCTTATCTATGCAGATAGGCATCTGCAGAGACAAGTACAAATTTTTGTACAATTAATAATTTTGTACATGTCGTACATGTATCTGTGCGTATGATGAATATACAAAAAATGTGATAATTCATCTGTGCAGATAATGATTCTGTACATGTATTTATTTATCTATGCAGATAACTAATCTATTTTTGTAGTAATTCATCTATACAAATAATGAATTTCAACATGCAGTAATTCAGGTATGCAGATAATGAATCTGTTCAGGCAGTAATCCATATCTGTGCAGATAATGAATCTGTATATTAGTATTTATCTGTGCAGATAATGAATCTGGTGAACGCGTGTCTGCTGATCAGGAAGGTCCGACAGAAGCACACGGACTACTCGTGGTGCGAGGGTGATGAGGAGTTTGAATGAATATCAGTGGTAGTGCTTTAATGTTGAACGGTCAGCACCATAGACAGCAGGGGGATGGGGGCACTGGGGTCCAGGGCCGGCTGACTCAGATGCGCTAGACGCAACTTGCAACAGATTAGGAGAAAAAAGTTGCTTCTTAGGAGAAATTTGTTATAATTGGGGACCCAAAATATACTTTTTGGGGGGGGGCCAGAGTACCCAAACGCCGGCCTTCCCCTAACCCGTGGTGCCCGGGCCCCAATAAAAGCGTTCAGGGCCCCAAAAACGAACCTGCAGCCACACCGGATGGTTTTTTTCACCAAAATCCAGTGACGGCTATAAATTTTAAATTTAGTTAATTGGAGTTAAAATATTAACCTCAGCCACACAAATTTGACACATTGGACAAATTGAATAAAGCAGGCAAATTCTGGCTACGGGGCTGTGATTGCGAGCGGGCTTCGGGTGTATTACAGTCTTACAGCATGAACTATCTAATTACCTTTGTTTTTGAGAACGAATAACTTTGTTATGCTGCCTGTACTCAATGACCTGGCCATGTGCAATTCTGTGAGTGAAACGTGTGTTTTAGCCGTGCATCAATGTGTATTATAATTTCGCGAGTAGGCCAATGATATATGACAATGTTATTTAGTTAAAATCAAAGAATTGTAACTATTATCAACCTAGAAAGGAACTCATTCAAGCTCGAACGGCACAAATAGAGGGGATTGTCAGGGGCAGCATAATGACGGCATTAGATTTACACTGTTGCCGTTGGCTGCAAAAACTAGCGAGGATCTGTTTGATTCTAGACAGCCAATAGAAGCTCAGGTGGGTGTTGTATATACCGCCACTAGTCTAGCTGCATAGTTAGTCTATGCCGCCACTAGTCTAGCGGCATAGTTAGTCTATGCCGCCACTTTGCCGCATATGATAATTCCCTTTTTGGCGCCATGTCACTGGCATAGCCTTTCGAGGCTTATAATATTCCAGTTCTTTGAGTTGTGCTTGGTTTGAGTCGCAATGTGACACCATGGTGCAGTAGACCTAGCCCTGCAAGTGTGGACCTGTCGCAGGAGTGAAATGCGCAGAACCGGTGAAAAGCAGCCGTTGCCGTTTTCGGTTCTTATGATTTAGCCTTTTATTGATGCCAAATTAATCAAATGCCACTAACTAACGCTAGTGTATATGCCAAGAATGAGATGCCAAGAATGAGCTGTAAATACAGAATAGAAAGAAAGAAATGCATTTGTTTGGTGTTGTTATTGTACTGCTATACAACCAAGCGTCACGGAACAACTTCAATAGCAGACGGGCGTATTGATCTTTATCTAAAATCTTTAAAGTTCACGAGATTTTGAGGATCAGCTTGCCTATAGTCTGCAAAATCTTCAAATATTTATTTTGCTAGTTTAATATATTATATTTTAAATGTTTTTATCAATTGAGGCCCCGAAAATACGAACTGTACATTTGAGCTTCATACAAACCACGCCCATCTCACAACTTAATCGTCACAGATCGCTTGGAATTGGCTTAGGGTTAGGGTAAGGTTAGTCTAGATGTGAGTCATCGTTCGGTTGGGTTAGGCTGCGGTTCAAAAACACGTATTTTGGGTTTTGAACGGTTTGTTTTCCTTTGATTGGCGTATGAAATAAATAATCGTATGGGATGATTGTATGAGCTCAACCGTGCAGCTGGTAGGCTATTTATTGGCGCAGCGACATTCAGCTTTTGATATTTAGCAGCAAACTGATTTTTGAGTGATATTGCTGACGATATATTGTTTTCCAAACAAAGACTTCATTCCTGAAATAGCCCACGATTGTTATTTTTCATTACCGTTTTATTTGTCACAAATTTTGATGAGTTATATTTTTTTCAAATCATTCACGTCGTTTTGACCGTAGTTTTAATTTCATTACCCATTCAAACTATCGCAGTTAACGACGTTCGTGATTCACGCGAAAATGTTCACTGGTGTACATGTACGCTCAGTTTACTAACAAATGCAATTCCCAAGTAAAAACTTATTCATATTCCCTAAGCGTTGATCACATCGATCATAATATTCAACACTCGCTAACAATAACTACTAGTTCTAGTTTTACTAAAGTTCATTTTAAATTACTATATGGACGAAGAAAATGTCAGCGGAGGATTTAGGCTGCTCGCTTGTATTTCTCAGTCGTTGTCACGCTGCCATTGGTCATCGTCTAATAACAAAGCACCAAGAACCATTTTATTTGAATGATATTAAATGACAATTTTAGATAATTTCAATAGATTGCAAAAGAATTTTAATAGAATTTCAAAAACGGGTGCGGATTATAAATGTCATCACTGCATAGGCTAGGCTAGCAAGTTGCCTGGCACAATGTTGTGTTGTTGGGGGGGGGGGGGGGCCAACTAAAATAACCCAAATAACATTTAGGCATTGATGTTTCTGAAAGCATTGGTGCATGGTAACAATGGGTCATTTTAAGTCCACGGTGTTACGATAGAGTTGGAGTTGAGTAAACGTTTTACAAGTTAGATTCACATTCATATTCACATCCGGAATAACATTATAATGTCAAAACAGACAGACAACAGTAAGAACGTGAATATGAATGTGAATCTCACTTGTAAAAAATTTACTCAACTCCAACTCTATCGTAACACCGTGGACTTGAAATGACCCAATGTTTCTTGAATTAAATTTGAATGACCATGGACTGCAGAGAATTACGCATCGATCTATGCAATTAGTCATCCTTTTTATTTGAAGAACAAACGTTTTAGCAGATTTTTTCAAATTACCTAGGACTATAGGACTGTATTGAATTAAACATACATGCAGGCCTACACAACAGGGCATAATTCTAAAGAAAAATGTATAACTACACATTTGTTTCCGAAGGAGAGTATTTCCTTCCCGTGCATAACGCGCAAGCGGGAGGGCGGACGGGGAGCACTGAAGGACATTTTTTTCCTCCAGTGCAAAACTCACGACCGCGATGGGGGGGGGGGGTGTGATCACGGTATATTTGTGAGGTCATTCTTAATTCCTATCAGCGCTTATTTTTTGTTAACAATAACACATCGAAGTTTCTTACAACTGCGCATCTCCAATAACACCCATATGATATGCAGTAGCCTGCTCAATTCAACATCTACAATTTAACGTTATGTGAATTAAAATATTACATTAGTAAATATTAGTTAACTGCAAAACATACTATTTTTGCTGCGTGTTATTTACGCGGCGTTGCCTCTCAGAAATTTGGCTGTACTTGATTTTCACGTTTTTGAAGACTGTCCATTGTAAATAACTTCTGCGGCTCTATTTAGCTGCATGTAATTCTAGTGAGTTTTGCCGATTCGCGAAATTCGCGAAAATTACATGAAACGAGAAAATTTCACGTTTTACAGTAAATGTATCAGAGAGCCCTGTTGCTTACAAGGACGAGCTCGTCTCCGTGAACCTCGAAAGTGCTCGTCAGGTTGAAGCCGTCTCCGACCTCCTTGCGTGTGATCTTGTTCTCAGAATCCTTCGTAATTGTAATCTGCAGCGAACCAAATTCAGTTATTTACAATAATTTTTTTTAGTTTTCTTTTTTTAAAGAGGGCAGTTATAGCATACAATACGATATACCATTACCGAGTCTATTGCCGTCGTAATTTATATTTATAGTATAAATTGTATAATAAGACATGAACAGCCTACAATCATCCGATAAATTTGAAAAAAATTGAAAGTTTATTGTGTTGAGCTTCTTTCTAAATTTGAATCTGTAATTGCACTTTTTCTATCGCCGCATTCCTGCATGTGGGCGCTAGGCCTACAGGTAATTTGAAGTTTTTTTGAACCGAGGTACATGTAGATAGCATGTTGGTCTAGTGTCAAATGATCACAAATTAAAATGAAGAAAATCTTATTCTAGAGTCAGGATTTCATTTTGCCTAGATTATACGAGCAACGTTCGCTCTTTAGAATACATCACTGCTACGAGTTCTATTTCATTTAATTCTCGTTGTGATAGGCTAAACCTGAGATTTACCACAATAATTATCGCTTGTAATTTGTCAACGGTTCAAGTTTTGTTCATTGCATGATTGCAATTTGCGTCCGGTCTCAACAGGAAACACTTAGCGTCTCATATGCCCATCATAAAGGACGCGGGACAAATGGCCTTAAACAAGGAATGTCCTCTAAAATAAGGGACGTTTGGTATGCAGCCTTATCGACAAACTTTTGCTGGACGTCCGTCCCCGATATTGGCGCTTCGCTCGACGCCGAACTCGATGTCCCCCGAGTCCTTCTTCTTCTCGCCGTTGATGAACGCCTGGCGGTGGAACGTGTTCCCCTCCACCGTGATCACTTCCACGTAGGTCGTCGGGTCCTTCTTGACGCCCTCGGCGATCGCCAGCAGGCGCTGCTTGTACTCTTCGGGGCACTCTGTATACGGTGCGCCACACTAGGGTTGCCCGATTTTCATCTTTTAAATTAGGGACAATCAAAATTCAACAGGATTAAATCAATTCGGAAAATATAAATATTTATTTTTGGATGAAATTTGCGAACGATTAACTATAAACGATTATTCACTTACAAATTTATGGATTAAAGTTAAATTTAAGTCCACTTATAATTGAGTTTTCTACTATTTATACATGATAACTAGCTTTCGAAGGGGTTTTTAGGTTACCGTAATTGATGACAATTTAAAATCGGCAATTTACGGTAATTTATTATAAATTACGGTAATTTTTAAAAAATTATCGATTTGGTACTTTATTCTGGTTTTTTGCTGATCAAAAACGTAGATTTTGGCATGAGATGCACGTGAAATGCAACTCATGACAGCAACTTGACGAGTTTTGTCGAAAACATCGTTGTTTTTGACGAAACGTACTTCGATATAGAATCTTAGTACGATATGGACATTTTTATTAATATTTGGAATAGTTTGGTAGCTGACGAATTAGGAGTTTTCGTAGTTCAATTACCATAGATTACCATAATTTACCGGTAATTTGAGAATAGATTACCGGTAATCTAAATATTTGTAGTTTACTGGTAATTTGTGAACGCTAATGATAACAATTTAGTCATGGGCTCAATTAACGGACAATTGCTGTCGCTTTAGGGACACAGGACGAATGGCCTGAAATAAGGGACGTCCCTTAAAGTAAGGGCGTCTGGCAACTCTGCGCCACACAGTGTTTTTGCATAATTTGTTTACCGGGGTTTTGTCTGCAAAAACTAGCGAGAATCAGCTTGATCATAGACAGCTAATAGAAGCACATCCAAAAGTCTATTCCGCTTTTAAATAGCTTTTTTGCTTGTCAGATAATTTATCTGTCAGCACCCCCTCTCCTCCCCCTCTCGCAAGTTTGGAGCTCGCACCCCCTAGATTAACAAATTGTGCTTGCACCTCCTTGGAAAAATTCCTGCGGGCCCCGATGTCGGGACACACTAATCCGTATTATCGGGAAGGAAAATTTATTTCACGGGAGAAACTAATTATGCAGTCGTCGTTTTTGCTTTGGAAATGCCCTGCTCGAATCTCCAAGATCAACAAACTTACTGATGGCGTCGTAGTAGGCAATAGCTCCCTCCACGCCAGCCAGGTTCCAGCTACCGGTGAACGGTGAAGACATCTTGGATTCTCTTCTTCCGCAGCGTCTGACTAACACCAAGGACAGCTTGTTGCGTATGCTGGCGATTTACTTGTGGAGACAGTGCGTCCGCTCGGTCGTACTGCTTGTTATATAATGTCTATCTGGGACCGTGGGTCATAACCCCGCGACGGCGACCCATATCGGCATTTACGAGGACCGTAAATATTGGATCAAGTAGGGGCTTCCTGTCGCTTGTAGTCCAGCACTTAAAGTGTCATCTGACTTGGTCTATCGTTGACACCTATCTCTCAATCGTCAACCAGTTTGGGATAAGATAATCGGAGGAGAAAACTGTTATAGTCATTAGTGGTGACTGTATGATGGCCCATTAGATTGACTCACGGGCGGGTTATTTTTTAGAATTTTGAAACGGGGAACAGTTTGAAAAAATTGGGATAGAATATTAAATTGTGTAATGCGCACCATACGAAATATTTGATGGCAAATAAAATTTAAATTGCTTCCGTTGTTTTTATCATCAGTGAATGGGGCTATACAAAATTATATACGGGTGAAATGACTATCAACGGAGAAGGGGGACTGGATATATGTATCCCTTTGATTTCCTTCTCGCATACGGCATGAATGAAATTGACTTTTGATTCTAGAAGACGTAATCACTTACTTGCATTTTTCTAAATCAAATACGGTAGGTGAATTACATTTCAAAAAAATATTAACGCGTAGTCCAAATGTGTCGTATCAATACCATGACCTTATTTTTGAGGATCGGGGGTAGGGGCGGAACCAAGATGCTTTTGCATTTGTCAGAGTAGGCATGATTAAACATACTTTGGTTCTTCGAACTGCAGGGCTCGTACCTCTAATGACCCTACGTGAACTCGCGCAGGGGCTAGTGCCCCCCTTAGCCACCCCCCCCCCCCCCCTAGATCCGCCCGTATAATTTTGGTACGTGAACTCCCTCGCGGGCATCTGACGAATCCCACCGGGGGGTGGGGGGGGAGATTTTACTTTATTAAGGACCGTGTGTAGTAACGAAGACTATTACAGTCCGGTTCTGTGTCAGAGAGCCGCCACATAGATAATCGCTCCCCTTTCTCTAGTCGCCTTTAACGACTTGCCTGAGGAACTCTGGGTTGCAAGTCTCTTCTTGATTCCCAAACTTGCTGGGGTTCCGAATCCCACCGTTGCATTAATTGACGCAGTTAATATGTATGGCTATTTATTACTGAGCTATAATAATACTGAGGTGTCGACCGCATCATCTACATGTAAAAAGTCTTTAATGAAGAGTATCCTACCCCGACAATAAATCGAGTCTACTTGAAGGCAGTAGTCAACTGCCATAGGCCTGCAGTAAATTATATAATTTCGGATTTTGTTATCTCAGACAAAAGATCAGCAAATCGACAGAAAGAAGTTCACAAGTTCATAGAGGCGGGGGGGGGGGGGGTAGGGACATACTGTGTTCACGATTATTGACGGATATGTGTACGCTTTAACCAGACCGCGCTCCTGCTGGTCACAAAGTTCAGGGAGTGCGGCAATTTGCGAGCCGTGTGGTCCTCTGGATGACCCCGCTCTATTTATCACTGGCACTGGCACTGGCGCTTTTATTGCTGGCACCGTAACACAATATTTAAAATCTAAAATCGGTCTAGATCGATGTCTCGAGTCCTCTACATTACATTTTTGCTATCGCGAGTTAGCTACACGTATTATCGGAACCCGCATAATCCGGGCCACCCTCGAAGTACGATGATTATCTTAATCGCTCGTCGTCTGAAGTGGTATAGGCCACTCGATCTAACGGTCACACCGTTCTGCATGGGGCATGGCACGACAATATTTGTGAAGCGATTCAGGGACTGCATTGAAGACTTCCATTATATGCATACGATGACATCGCGTTTATTCAAATAAATGATAGAGTGTGCACACTTGTGACAAAGAGGATAACATATGGGCCATTGTGTAAAAATCATAATAAAATATCACCGTCCATTTTTTTGGCGCAATTGTATGTATGTATGTATGTATGTATGTATGTATGTATGTATGTAT
>JAQIWG010005791.1:0-14093 GCA_034695025.1 Chamaedrilus cognettii | reverse complement strand
ACCAAATTTCAGCAAAATTGGAGGTGGTCATGTCAGAATTTAATTTAAAATTGGTTGATTTGACATGGAATGCCCCAATACGAGGTCTATTACACAATCACTTACATTGCGACGATGCTTAAATTCTCCTGGTGAAACTTTTCTCGAGATCTCTTGATATGAATCATACGATGACAAATTTAAAACCCGACTCTCTCCAGATGCCAAATGTGGACCATTCTGTCCATCTGTCTTTGATCCTGATTTACACTCACAAAACTGACATTCCCCGGCCTCAATTGTCCTATCCGTCAAACCCTTCTCCGGTCCCTCTGATAAATTCTGGGTCAAACTTGGAGTAGCCTTTCCGCAGACGCTGCACCACGATCGGCTGTAATAAAGCGGCAAGCTGCCATACTTTGCGTTTTCGCACCGAATAGTTGCACAACATGCAGTCTCGCTTTTCTCCGTTTCCGCACCATCCGTCGTGCATTTGTGCAGACACGCTGTGCTGCCATCTAGCTTGTCGAGGCCGGTGTCGAGGCTTGCCGCGAGGGTCAGGCGCGAAAAAGTGAACGCCGGGCAAACGCCGCTGAGTCGATCGTTTGGCGAGCAGCTGCAGCATGCGATACAGTGGCATTTCTTGGCCGACGCGGTCATGCGCGGCATCGAGGCCGGCCGAGCCATGAAGCAGGCATCGTCGTCGTCATCGCAAGTCCTTTCTGTCGACAGGCAGTTCTCGACGAGGGTCAGGTCGTTCTTGGGCAGATTGAAACTTTGTCGCTGCATGTGACGAAGAGCGGACGAGCGATCGCGGCGTACAGCGGACGATTCGAGCATGGAGAAGAGAGCCTTTGTCAGGCTGGGACGAAGGCAATGGCAGGATTCCTTGCTTTTAGTTACTCTCTCATCATCAGATGATGATGAAGTCACGGTTATACCTGATTCCGTCGCAGATATATCTGCTTCCGGAGAATGGGCGGAAGCTTCAAATTGCTGTTCAGAATTCGTCTTTAATGTTGTCACTGAAGTTTTCTCCGGTACCTGATTATGCAGATGAGTTGCATCTTGGCTGACCACCTCTATCGTCATCGAATGCTCAACTCTTGATCCCTGATCATCATTCTGGCTCATGTTTCTGCAAAGGAAGCTCAAAGAACAGTTTAACTAGCTTAGTCTTGAAAGCTTAATTATGTAGTAAGGCGTACATATGATAAATCATTGTCAAAGTGAATCATTATAAATGACTATCAAAGGCAAATAAGCCCAATGATAATTAAAAGACAATTCATCGCGCACAAATAAATCTACCTTTTACGAAATCCGCAACTCTACTATTTTGAACGGGAGACGGGCTAGACGGATGGAACATTTTATGTCGGGGTATTTCAGTTTGTGAATGCAAACTAAAGTGCTTTGGCTGGGCTTGGATACTTAACGTGGACGTTAACGCTGACTGATCCAATCTGACAGGAGAGATTAGCGCGGCGACGATATAATATAGATCGCCCCCACCGCGTGCCAAAATCGTCTCCTGTCGATTATTCGATCATTTCGCCAACCTTCAACATTTTAACTTTCTAAGCTAAGCTCAGCAAAATTCTAACTAAACTCAGAGCGTAACAACCCTATCGCAGCCCTTACTTGCAGCCTTACTCGCAGCCTTGCCCTTATTTGCTAACCCTTACCATGCAAGATCAGGCGAACTAAGATAAAAGTTTCATAATTGTCCCTGAATTACACTCGCTAGCTACAATACCTTAGTGCTCCTGCCTCGCCATCCTTTAGAACAGTTCTTTAAGTTGTATCCTAATTAAGCATTCCCCTAATTCTATTAATTTTTGTGTCGGACATGACACAAAATCAGTACGACAGTCACCAAAATGGGCGTGGCTGGTTAACCCGACAAAACTTACCCTGACATAACTTTATATTTTAACCAATAGGCTAAACTGAAAGCGTTCATTGGTCAACAACTTATCTAGAAATTTGTCTGTGAGTTGATTAAATATGAGCAATGTAATTTACTCCATCTGTCGTTTTGCTGTTTTTAACCGGACAGCCAAGTCAGAGTCGATACGGCAAAATAAATAAATTATAAAAATCAAAGTTGTATTAAAGGAATGATTTCACAAAGCTCACACCTACACATGTTTTTGTCACTCAACTGTGCAAGGAGTTATCAGATTTTGAGAACACGCAAATTATGACCAATGTGACACTCTTTTATGCAAGGCAAAAATACACACAGAGCAAAGATCTAATTAACACATCAATAAACATTGGATAATAACAATAGTGCGACGTACCGTATACAGTGTAAACATTCAGCTAGCAAGATCGATCGATATCGTGGGCAAAATAATACAAAGATTAAATTGCTATGATCAATGTTATTTTTCAGAAAAGGGCCGTCATTTCCAGCTGAAGAGAAGAGCCTACAAGTGGGCCGGAGTGGTAGCAGTAAATAATTTTCGACCAAGTAGGCTACAATACTAATGATGTATTTACCCTGGTTGTATTGCCCCTTAATGCTGTACCGCTATTTATGTTACTGCAATACCGTTGCATGTCTCTGATTTTCACATTATCTTGCTTGAATATGACTTAGCGATCATTGGCTGATCGACTGTTTGTCTCTAGCTGCTTCTTCCTTCGCCATTTTTCTTTGGCAATCTTTGCATTCCGTCTAATTTGTTACGGATATTTTTCCAAAATCCGGGTGTAAGTGTTGGGTAAGCTTATTTACCGACGAGCATTATGTGGCCATTTTATGTGTCGCTTGCGTGGAATATATATAACAGAATATTGTTGAGTGTTTTTGCCGTGTTTTATGGTTTGTTACATTTCAATAGCCTTTAGGTCTACAGGATGTGCAGTTATAGGCTTCTTGCTAGACTGAATTAAATCAAATTGCCGAAAACCTTATTTAGTTAACCTCTAATTGGGTGTTGAAGCTGTAAGGTATCTGTAAGACCCCTAACGAAATGAACGAACTGTTCTCGTAATCAATTTATGTCAATTTATTTATATAGGCCTAATTAGACGGATGGTATGGCAAGGATGGTCTGTGCTGCCACTTCTTTTGCTTACTTCAGGGAGAAACTTAATGAAAGACGCAGTGGAAGGAGTGGAAGAGGGAATCAATGTTTCGTTGGAGGTTCCGTTTTAGCTAACAGTAGTGTGTCACTCACTATTTAAATACCGCACAGGCGACCAGAGTACAGTACGGACTGCGGAGTGGGCTTCATCACGGGCAGCGTGAGTACTACATGAGACTACAGTTATGGAAAGATCGCCAACCTCAAAATTCTATTTGAATACCGAAATAAAAACAACTCAATTTTGATCAGAAAAGTTTGTCCTTGAGCCTCCGTTTGATATTCCATCATACCATACATCCCTCTCACATTGGCCTTAGTCTCACGTGGTATCCGCATCCCCCAAACGGTACTCTAGTCACCTGTGCAACCTGTGCGATATTTAGATAGATCAGTTAATAGTCATCTATTTGCAGATTACCAATAAGTAGTAGCAGACACTGAAAAAGGACTATGGTATAATAAGAGATTGAATAGATAACAGCAAAGGCATACCTGACATGCAGATAACGTGTGAAAAGGACAAATATAATGAAGATGCAGATACAGAGGATGGAGGAGAGGCACGCGGAGTGATTGATGAATGGAAGGTGGAACAGGTGTACAAGTTCAAATATATGAAAGCATGGATTACGTTGGATGATAGAAGTGAATCAGAAATGCAAATAAAAAAGGAATGGCGAAAAATGGCTTAAGTTCATTAAAAGGAAGAAATAGTGTATTTTGGTATTGAATGATCAGAGCTGCTCTGAAGCAGTTGTGAAGCTATCATAATTTGGTCTGTAGTTTACGCAGTGTATATGTAATGCGCTGAGCTATATTTATTTATATAATGCGCTGCCGAGCTGTGATCTCATAGAAAGAAAGATACAAGACAAATAGCTAAGCCTTGGATTATATTATTGTTTGTCTGGAGTAGAATCGAGAAATTAGTTGAACAGCGATAAGAAAAAGTGAAGAGGTTCTGGTTAAAAACTGGAGAAAAAAAGAGTGCAGGTGAAAATGATTGTTTGACAAAGAAGCTGGTTTTGGCATTCAGCGAGGGAAGAAGAACTGATGAAGGAGATGATGGGGGGGAACAGTGGACGTCTGGACAAAAATAAATAACGTTTTCAAATTATACAAATTTTAATCATGTTATCGAGATATCTTTATCTTTTTTATATCATCAGGGGACTCGAATTTGAGAGTTTTAAGAGAAAACAAAACACACACTCACGTCAAACATATAGGCTACCATTAGCTCAAGAATGCAGTGAGCTGAAGAATGCGCTTGAGATGCATAGTTAATGACCACTCCCCTGATCCACCCACATCCAGTGGCGATCAAATGTTAATCTAAACTACTGGACCAATGGACAAGCCCTTTTGTGGGCACTTGATGCTCGGAGATGAGATGATAATTGATGAAATACTGCACTTGTTCACAAGGCCAAACTAATTGGAGCATTCGATTTGACTACTAGGCGTTGTGTAGTTTAGAATTGAGAGTTTTGTATTGGCCTATGCCCATTAGTGTATGCGAATTATTGCGCTACAATGTCAGGCAAAACTTTCTGAAGAAACAATCTGAATAGTACCTAACTGTCACTATTCGGATCGTTTCTTCAGAAAGTTTTGCCTATATATTTAATTACATTTTTCAGATTCGGATTAAGTATTATATATTTGCGTTATTAGGAAGTTATGTATATTCGGATTCTTGTAGAGTATGATGTCAAGTGTGCATCTTTTAATTGTGTCATAAGTTAAGGCACATACTCACGCCTTGGTTTAAGTGCGAATTGATGTTGCTGTATTGTTGTATGCGACCGTTGCGTATAAATGAATAATGATTGAGTTGTCTTAAGTCTGAAGGTATGCCGCTTTAATTCATATTTATTGATTGGATGTTATCAATTGCTTGAAAGTCTATGCGAGTGGTACTTAGGCTTTTTCTTCTGCGGGCCCCACATTTGTTTTAGAAATCTTTAAGGGTCACCTATGGTTTTGGTCGAACTCATGACCGAGGGGAGGAGTGCCGACAAAATTTTTCAAAGCGTTTGTTAACACTCATCGTTTGCTTTTGACTCCTGCTACTCCTACTCATTTAAAATTGGGTGTACAAATCCCCCAAAAATTTAACGCCTATTCACCTACTAATATTAACCCTGCTTATTGTACTTATCGGAGCTTTCTTTCCCGTTTTAAATCTATGCACCAAAATAAAACAATAACATGCTCCAAAAAAACAATTAACCAGAACACAATACCAAGCCTACCAACATCGCTGTGGGCCACAGTGGCCCTTTCAGCAGGGGTTCCACAGGCCAAAATGGCCCTTTCAGCAATCCTTCAGCAGGCCACATAAAAAGTCATTGAGGGCCACTTGTTTTCCCGCGGGCAACACTTTGAGAATCCCTTGTCTATATTATTGTATAGGCAGTGTGCATGCAAATAATCCAAACTATTAGACGATCGCTCTGTGTTTACTGTACACTCTTTACCTGATGTTTATCGGTGAGGTGAGTAATATTGACCAAATATTGGACCAGCGTTTTAGCCTTGAGTGCATAACTTGTGGTGATAGTTATAAATTGCCCTGTGAAGTTGTTCTAATGTTTGTTTTTGTTTCATAATACACTGTGTAACGTGTAGCGATATGAATCACATAAGTATGAGATTGCTATTTATGACTTGAGTAAGTACTATTAAATAGCAGGATTGGCTTACCGATGACATTTATGATGATGATGCTGGATGTGTTAGGCTAGAGTGATACATCTGGAGCAGTCATGAGGGAATACAAGCTGGTCGTGCTGGGCAGTGGAGGCGTGGGGAAGTCTGCTCTGGTTAGTTTTATTGAGATGCTTCTTATCTCTAGTGTGGATACCTGCCTTGGAGCATTAACAACTCATCAGATGAGTCATTGAGCGCTGCGTTACTGCGCTCTGTGGGCAGCCTGCGTGACTGGCAGCGTCCATGAAAGCTGACCCACAGAACTCGTTGGTGTCCAGTTTCACAACTGTGAGAAAGCATTCATTGATTCTATGATGCGGGGCTGTGGGCCTATAGAGACCGCGTGCCTAGAGTTGCTTAGTGCTTATAAATATATATGTCTATATATATATAGGATGGATCAATGTGTACTTTTAACAAGTTAAAGTATTATATGAAAAGTTAATTTAATTTAATTATTGGTTTGTGATTTCTTGAAATAAGTTAACTATGTACACAATTTTAACAAATTCTAAATTGATGTAAGCAAAGTTCATATGATTGTGTTTCAGACAGTTCAATTTGTTCAAGGAATATTCGTTGAGAAGTATGATCCAACAATCGAAGACAGCTATCGCAAAGTAATAAGTATTTAATCCAGTTTGAAAATCATAGTTGGCTAAATTGTGTTTATATGTGATTTTTAAATCTTGTCACTATCTAAATTTGTATCATTTATGATCGATTTTTCAATCTTACAATAATTGCAACTACCTACAACTTATAACTACAATAATTAAATGAGCTACATTTGGATTAAATTTTAGAATTTAAAAAGTGTCAAAATGGTTTAAAATCGCACGATTTCAGCTTGTCATAGCGCAACATCTTTTGTTAATCGTTAACATATACTTAGCAGCATGCTAACTATAGAGCATTTGTTAAGTGTACAATATTTAGCCACTTATATAAACATTTTTGATTTTTGTGACAATTTGAGAAAATTGTATATCATGGTCTTTAATAAATGTATACAGTATGGTGTGAGCCATGGATTGTGATCTGTGTGCAGAAGTGAATGATGAAGTCGTTGTATATCTTTATTTCAACACAAGCGCGATATATAGTAGATATAGCTATATATAATAAAGTAATACACAATAATAATACACCGCCATACAGAGACAGAGGAGAAACAAAAATAAACTGATAAATTTAATAAGGAAAGTGTACAAATGCCTACCGACAGATCAGTCAGCATAGAACATAGCATTATTGTTGAATGGGCTAGCAAGCAGTACACAAGGTTCATTAGAAAGTTACTACGTTGTTATGGTGACTGGCACTCAGTTGTGGAGCGTTTGTTTCAGCACGTGGAGATCGACGGACAGCAGTGCATGTTGGAGATCCTCGACACTGCAGGAACGGTCAGTCACTGTTTCTATTTGATTATTAATTGATGTAATGCTTTGTTAGTTAGGCCTATAGTTAAGACCCATTAGCTTGCATTAAGGTACTTGACTTAGCGGCAATGCTAAATATGCTTTGTGTAACAGTACGTGCCACGGGTTCATTTTACTGAGCAATGGCGTATTAATGTATCTGGTCACACTCGATGGTTTATCGCATATTGTGTTGTGCGGCGGGGGTGCAATGTTGCGTTGTGCGGCGGCGGTGCAGGAGCAATTCACGGCGATGCGTGACCTGTACATGAAGAACGGGCAGGGCTTCCTCCTCGTCTACTCCATCACCGCCCAGTCGACCTTCAACGACCTCCAGGACCTGCGCGAACAGATCCTTCGCGTCAAGGACATGGACGATGTACGTCGCGCTCTCTAGAGCCGCTCTATACGCCATTGTTGTTATTTGTGTGTGTTCCTTTTACCGGGATTCCTGTTATAGAATTCAGTACGCAGGTTGAACCATTGTCACTATCATCTTCAATTCTATTGTAACCCTATTTAATGTCGAAGTCGTGTTTAATGTGATGATAGAACTCTATCATCATCTAGGAATAATGACTGCTTAAGTGGAGTCTCTGAGGGCATGATGAGAGTCGTGTGCTGGTAATCAGGTGAGTTGTGTATGATGACCAGGTGTCTAGTTGTGTGCTGGTGATCATGTGTGAGTTGTGTATGATGACCAGGTGCCGATGATTCTGGTCGGCAACAAGTGTGACCTTGAGGACGAGCGCGTCGTCGGCAAGGATCAGGGGCAGTACGTACTTTGTGTTGTTGTAATTGGGCGTGTATTGTACATGAGTATTATTACACTCTAGAGTCTCTCAAAAATTGATAATTATTTAAATGATTTATTTAACAGTCAAACGTCTAGAATTTGATGCCGGCGCTGAGCGCATTGTGTTCTGAACGTCGATTCCTAGAGACAGGCCTACGGTGTGATCTGTTGCAAACGTCGATTCTGAGCGATAGTGCGGCATACTTATCACTCCAGTCAATGGCCGGCTTGAAGTTGGATGAAAACCAATCGCGTTTAATTATAATTCTATTCATCACGCATTACTGCATCTACTGGACTTGCTTATTTTTAGCTTCAGTATTGGCCGCGCTGTAGTCTAGAGAACGTTGTTGATCACTGACACCTAAAGTTCAAATTCGAAGCTTGTGGTTTTTATGAGGCATCTAGCAGTTAACATAGTCGGTTTTAAACAGCATATGAGCGGCTGTTAAAGAGTTAAATAAACAGCAGTTATTACTAGATCTACATCACTGTACAACGGTCCCAGGCCATTGTTACAATTTGGCAGCCATCTTTTAAAATTTATGGTTGATATGAGCATGCATTGTGTTGTTCCTACTTAAGTGTTCTGTGGAATCTACAGATGATGTTGCAGCGTAGTTTTTTGCCGAGTAACAATGATTAAGAGATATATACCGTAAGTTCACACAATGCAGACTACAATGTTGTTGCTCTGTTTTGTAAACAAATCTCAACTCTGTAATATGCCAATCAGACAAGTTTACTGCAGTAATTTTGATGCTAGTGACCCAAGCCATTAGTGTCACCCTGCAAGGCCCCCTGCAGACCGGGGAATTAAGAATTGGCTTGCAGCCCAGAGCTCCTCGGACGAGTCGACTAAAGGCGATTAATGAAGGGGAAGCAGTTCTGTGCGGGCTCCTTTTTGCACAGAACTGGAATGTAGTCTTTGTGCTACACACTAACTAAACTACCAAAAACAAACAAATTCAACAGTAGATGGATCCGGTGGATGGCTTGTATCGCCGAGTGATTGGTGTTTGTTAGGAACCTCGCGCGTCACTGGAACAGCGCGTTTCTCGAGACGTCGGCGAAGTCCAAGATCAACGTCAACGAGGTCTCAATCCAGCTTCAATCTCAGCGTCAATCTGAGCTTCAACTTTATGTTTTTGATATGGATCTATTTTATAATCAGTTGTGTATTGCACTCGCAGGACTTAGATAATTAACCTTTTTTCAGGATTTTGTGCGCCGCCATTGACAGCAATCGATAGTTTAACAAAAATTGTTATCAGCAGAAGGACGGATAAAAGCTGATGTCTGCGTATGGCTTCCGGTCCACTTTCAATAAAAAAAAAATCTGTTTTTTTAATCTGTTCTGTCAAGCTATTGCTTAGGACTGCACATTGTTGTCACTCAGATATTTCACGATCTGCGCATTGTTGTCGCTCAGATATTTTACGATCTGCGCATTGTTGTCGCTCAGATATTTCACGATCTCGTACGACAGATCAACCGCAAGAGCCCCGACGTGAGGGGCAAGAGCACCAAGAAGAAGTCGAGCTGCTGTCTCTTGTAATTAGCAGGTATTTAGATAAATTACGCATCAGCGATTATTTCATCATTCTTGTAATTTGATGATGATAATGAAGGTTTATAATTCAATAACGAGCGCAAAACGAAGAATTGAATTTTTGCCCATAACTTTGAAAGAGGTGTCTAGAGAATGGGAAGCAGTTTTTTGTCTGTTTATTTCATAGGCACTTTATTGAACTGTGAGTTTTTTAGGTTTGGCATACTTTCCTTTCGTCTAAATGGAATTTTAGTGGAATTATTTTTTTAAAGAAATGGTTATCATAAGATTGCTATGCAGATTGCGATGTTTCATATACAATACGTGTTGTAATAAGGTAAAGACTAATCTTTGTTTTTTCTTTGTTTTTAGCTGTATTCGACGTTCCCGATGTGTCTGACACGAATAGCCTATTTTCTCTTTGTGACAACAGTGACTGGGCAAAGATTTCATGGGACTTTTTTGGCTTGTGTTAGGATTTGACTGGTTTAGATTTGTAGCGCGTGCAAGCTTACTAATCTTTCTTCCACTCAATCAATATAATCTGCATCGTCTATTCATTTCTGCTTCTCAGTCGTATTTTCCGTGAACGAAATATCTCTATGTCGTAGGGCCTTCGTCATACTATTAGTCGTGCACTGTAGATTAGTCTAGTATGCCTATTGATTTGGACACCCCTTTTGCTGTGATTACTTTTTTTAGTATATGGTAGTTAACTAAATTCATGATTAATACTTAATTTATTAGTTTTTGCATGCAGTTAGTAGGTCTTTGGATCAAGGTCATAAATTGTTTTTCACTTCTATGAAAAATTGGTGTGTTTGCTTTTTGGATTGCTCGACTGAAATTCTATGGATTTTAAGCATTTTGATAGTTCTCACTATTAATTGCTGTTTGATTTGATTTATTGAAAACCATGAGCTTCAAGATGAATTTTTGAATTTAATAGCACGATTATTTTTATGGTACATCTTGGCATAATATGTCTTGTCCTAAGTCTGAGTGCATTTTGTGCATGGTTGCAAAATATCTGCGCGTGCTAAATTTATTGAGGGTTAAATTTTACAGTGACACCAGAACAATTTGATCTTGATATTGCGTTATATTCTAAATGTTTGGTATTCCAAGCTACGTGTACATGAAGTAATTAACAGTTTAAACTTGTTATTTTTAAATTTATTTAGTCACTGTCCAGTAATTTAAAATGAAAAAAAATTGTGGTGCGAGTAGGCTTTGTTCACGTAAAATAAATGCGTGAGAGTGAATGTAGTGTGCAAATATTTTTCAAGATGATTACACAGATCGAAAGAATTGAAATTGCTATGCGCTTAGTGTAATTCTGTACATCTTTATTTTTATTTAAACTTGATGCAGACGGCTTAGAGAACGATCCCTATATCGAAATTGCCGTAGCATTGCTCGAGTTGCTTTCTGCTACAATTAAATTTGGCGGGATTATGCGTCAATGAAGACGAGTATTTAAGTTTGTGACGTGATCTTGAATGGAGTTTGAAGTTGTGTTGAAGTTGTCTGTGAAGCTTTTTCTTCAAGCATTACCCTTTTTAATTACGAGCGTCGTCTTTTAATATTCTCACAGCGTGGTTTTGTCAATCGTGATGTCCATTTATTAATTTAACCGGCGTATATATTGCATGGTTGATGTTCTGTTGCTAAATATAGAACTCATGCTAAACCATACTAGTTTATGGTGAATGTTTTTACATTGGGCTTAGCTGCGCAGATATGAAGTGGGCAGTTTGATATCACAGTGTTGTATTCTTTCTCTTTTGCTAATTAACTGCACTTTCTTTTCAATTACAGGTCTTCAAGGAAATATGTTTGGCTTGACTGTTTCTTACTGCATACAAAAATTATTGAGTTGCTTTTCTAGCGAGCAATTATAGTAAGCCTAGGCCTATGTATTTGAACTGTGACTACATAAGGGTCTTAAACAATAATGAACAGTAAAGCATTATTTTGTGATCATGAATCAGATTGCTATCTAATTTTCACCATCATATGCCTATTTAATTTTGAATCAATGAATTAGATACTTGCTAACAACAGTCACAAACAGTTCAAGTTGTTCTTTCAATAAATGTCAATTTGTAAACAACAATTATTCTCAATGAACACAATACAAAAATGCCATCTTATTGAACAATAGATGTTCTTACACAAATTACGTTCAGTCTTGTTGCATTCATGAAGATTATTTATATCGCAACGTTTTTATCCTAATGGATTGTTTGACATGTCTATTTAAGTACTTAATGTACAGTAATTAGAAGGCAATAGTTTAAGTATTATTATCTCTCGGTACTATCTAGTTTCAACTGAGCTTCAAACAAGGCACCATCATGCATGTTTACATGCTGCACTGCATGAAATCCATAATATATAAATGCATTAAATAAGTAGTGATGCTACTAGTACAACACGGATGCTAACTAACGTGAGTTTTTGCAATATTCTACAATGCAAAAAGAATCGACAAATTTATTAAATACAAGAAAGAACGAAAGAAAAATACAAAACGGATCCGATCCTCGCTCGAATGCACAGCTCATAGGATCGGAATAAATCCTTATGGCTCTTGATCATAATTACAATGATGCTTAATAAATGGATTCTATCATCCTTATACTACTTCTTGATGATAATGAGACATCAAGGAGAAACGACTTAAAGGAGATCCTCAACTACAAGATATGTTACAAGATATCAATACAAAACGTTAAGAACTGCTATAGATATCTTATATTACAAGATGTGTTGCTTACATGCTTAAAACGTTAACAAGATATAGCAATAAGGCACGGTCGGTAAGGCAACGTACTAACAAGACTAACAAGTACATTTGAACAGTATAAGTGCATAAATTAAACAGCGACACAAAAATTATGCTTTCATTTATAAACAGCGAACTCTGCAATCAACCGCACTCAATCATCAGAGTATTTTTAAAATCATTGCACCAGGCATTTAAAACAAATCTAACGTTGTAAAGTACAATTTAAATTCAATTCATGTCTCCGACACAAATTAATAGAGATCGCAATGCGTTTTATTGAACTAAAATATTATACTAAAGGCGCACAGTGTATGTATTTCACAACATCAGAAACTAACAAATAACTAGAAAATACTAAACAAGGAAACAAACTGAGAAACAGCAATTAATTTATAGAATATGTACGATATGTAGAATATTATAAAATGCGAATACAAAAGTTTAATATTAATTCAAGTGGTCTAACACCAATATCAATCGTCGTGGATTCAAGTGTCATATTTGAAATTATGATTATACAATAGTTTTATTATGCCAGTATATCATAGCGGTAACGACTATGTAGTCCATTTATTTAACTTAAGCGGTTACGATAGATTCACTAAGTTGGTAGCAAGACTTAGTGTTTCTTCACCATGCCAAAACTAACCAATAGCCTCACTTCAAGTAATCAAAATCACCCATTAAAAAAGTCTAAAATTTTTCTCACCAGGCACAAAAAACAATTCTGATCAAGAGACAGCATAATAATCATTGAAATCACCGAAAACAAAATAATATTATCAACAACATTCAACAGCACATGTCTCAGCCTTACAACGCTGCCAACTGTGATGCCACTGCTAGATATATCACTAGATTTAAGGATCTGATCTTCAACACAATCCCCAGATATCCGGGGATATTTTTTGTTAAACATGACGCATTTTATAATCGGAGCTGGGGATATTTTATTTTAAAATGTATTCTAGGGATATTTTTTGCCGAGATTCCCAGCATCTAGGGATATTCCTTTTTGGTTCAATGGTATCACTGGCTGCCAGTGACTGACTAGTGTGAGAACCTCAGGGCTGGGTAGGAGTCTCTGGTGGAGTACTGGATCTGGACGTCACTGACGGGAGGCAGTATCTCATGCCCGTAGTAACTCGAGTCGTACTCAGCCCGTTGGTTGGGCTGCAGACGCAGGTCAAAGCGGGTCACGATCGTGAGGATGTACCACTTAAGTTGTAGCAGGGCGTAGCGCTTGCCCGGACAGATCGTACCGAAGCCCATCACTGGGTGTCTCAGCTCCTTGCCGGACTTGTAGAACTTGGCCTTGACGAACCGGTCGTATTTGAAAACCTGTGAGGGAATCACAAAATGCATGGGTTTTTATTTACTGTAGTCAGTGTGTAGCACTGTGTATTCTTATATAACTTACGGCAGAAATAATAAGAATTTGTTGGGTTTTTTTATTTCGCTATGGCTACGGGATAATAGGAGTATATATGCACTTAATATTTTGAATCGTTAAATCAAGCTGTTCATGAGTTCACACCACACTGACATTATCATTGTCGATTTATTGAATGTTACATTTAAATATAATTCATAAATAAACGTAATTCATAGTTTACACACCGGGAACACTCCCTATCTCTTCCATAGTATCGTTTTTTGCTAAATTTTCAGGAGTTAAAACGGCGCACTGCTCTAGCTGTGGTACCAATAACGCGATTTCATTGGTCCCTGA
>JAQIWG010005790.1:0-14093 GCA_034695025.1 Chamaedrilus cognettii | reverse complement strand
TCAGTATGACCGTGACTTTGTGATTCATACGGATGCAAGTGGTGTGGCTGTTGGATGTACGTTGTCACAGTTAGATGACTGGTAATTTGGGACCAATAGCTTATGCTTCGCGGATGTTTAAAGATTGCCAGAGTAGATGGAGTACTATTGAGCGTGAAGCATATGTGGTGTTATATGCTTTGCAAAAATTTGAAGTGATAGTCTTTGGAAGCAAAAGAGTCCTCTACTCAGATCATAATCCTTTAAAGTTTCTGATTAATGGCAGACCAATCTCCGCAAAACTACTGAGATGGTCGCTAGCTATCCAGAAACACAATATCGAAGTGAGACATATCAAAGGTTCAGCCAGCAGGGTAGCTGTCTCAAATGTAAATATTTTTGTATATAGATCAACCCCAGATGATATATGATTTTGTATCGTCTTATTTTTGTTGTTTGTTTGTTTTTGGTTATTTTGTCCATGTAATGATGCTTTGCATTGATTGTTTGAAGGAATCTAAATCTAAGAGTTACTTGCTTTAAGATTTCATGTAACACGTTTCTCTGAATTTATTTTGAGATAGTTCATGAACACTGTGCTCAAGTATATAGTTCATATGTGGATATTTATGATATTTCGACATATGTTTGTTATTATATTAGTTGGGGAGAAAGGTAATATGTAATATCTTAAAAAGTTATCATATAAAATATAAGTTAACTTTTTATTTCCGTGGACAGACATGTCGGGATCCTATCCTGTAGATTTACCTTTATGTTAGTTTTAATAATATTCGGCACATATTAACCACCCTTCATCTACGATACTGCTGTGATTTAGTGTTCCGTTGCATTGTCGTAGCCAGCCAGCTATGGTTCAACGTTCATTTAATTGACTGGACACCTAGGTATGAGTGGCCTGCGGGCATTAATGCGCTGCCATCTGAACGGACAACATCTTATACTACCTGCCTGTTGTTACTACATTATTTACACGTGCTACATTATACATGAACATAATACTGCACTGTGTGTCTCATATACTAAATAAAACGTCTTACAACACGACTAAAACTGAGATAGGAGAAAGGAATCAAATGCGAAGACCCTTGCCAGGTCTTATACAGTGTGAGGACCCTTGCCAGGTCTCTCACAGACGCAGAAAAAACTGAGCCTCGCGTCTAAGCTATGCACTACAGAACCTGCGTTCTCCCTATTCTGCTGTGTGGCTCAGAAACGCGGACCCTTCTAAAACAAGACCTAAAGCGACTGGAGGTGTGTCATATGAGAAATCAAAGGCGAATCCTAGGGATCAAATGGTCCGACTTCGTTCGAAACGCTGCGGTATCTGCAACGACCAGGCTAGAAGGCATAAAGTCCACCATCGATCGTCGCTGATCCGCCATATTTGGGCACATCGCCCGCCTCAGCAGCACTATTCCGGCAAATCGGGCACTGAAGATCGCCATTGACAGCAGAAATGGTGTCCGACCCGCCACGGTCTGGAAGCACCCTGACGGGCGCCCCAGGCAGACCTGGCTTCATCATATTGACGCGGTGCCGGCCGAATTTACAGCGAGCCTGGGACGACGTCATTACAAAAGGTCGTACTATAATCTTAAATGAAGACGCTAACTTACAATTTTTATTGTAGGCGCCATTTTAAAACAAGCTGATAATGACATGCCCAGTAATGTATAGTATTTAGTGTTAAATATCAACTATGACATGATTCTTAAAGAGAATCCAAGTTTTCATATTGAAATGTTAAACGTTCACCGAGATTGAAAGCCGCACTTTAGCCTGAAAATCTTGAAGAGGTGAAGTGGTCAAAGTAGGAGATTGTACAAAAGATGTGCGCTAGATCAAATGTTATGACATATTATGCCGACACCGGCCTAGTGACAAATGATATCAGGGTTGAAATGCTTGTAAAATGCATTTGTGTACTTCTAAAGTATGATTTATAGTTATTTTTTGGTGAAATTCAGGAATAATATCAGGGTTCAAATGCCTGTAAAAATTAATTTGTGTACTTTTACAAGTATGATTTATAGGTATTTTTTGTTGAAATTCTGGAAATCTATACAGTAGTCAAATTTTAATTTACCATGAACTTCAGCTCCTTTGCCTCAAAATCAATCCAATTGATTGAACAAGCTGATTTTTCATAATCTTAATTTAAACCAAAAGCAGTACTTACATCTAGTATTTTTGATTTTAAGAGTAAAAGATGTTGAGGTGTCCAAAATCCCTTTAGTAAACTTATCAAACATCCCATCAAGTACTCCATATCTTTTTTCTTCATAGATGCTTAAAAAGTCATCCAAACTTCCTTCTGGTAGCACATGATATGTGTGCTTCAATTTAATAATTAATTCATTCCATGACTCAAGACGCTTTTTACTTTGAAACTGTGAAGACTTGTTTCCTACCGTGCAAAGCTCACGATCGTGGGTGGGGGGGTGTTGACCCAAAGTTCTTGCCTCCCATACGTAACGCACAAGGGGGGAACTCGGGGGAAGGGCATTTTTAACGGGATAAATAAATCAGGTACATGCATATAGACGCAAAATACTGAGTAACCTACACCATTTATCAGTTAGTCATTCTCAACACAAAGTAAAAAAAAAACAAAAAAACTTAGCCTTATCATCATACCGTATTAAATATCTAATGTTCTAGTATAATGATTGGGCTTAGTTCTTTTTTTCTTTTCTTTTTATTTGACTTTGTATTGAGAATGAATAATTGATAAATGGTCTAGATTGCTCTGTTTTTTGCGTCTATATGCATGTAGGCTACCTTAATTATTTATCTCTAGTTTTCATGTTCATTTATTGTACTAGTGTTTCAGTTACAAGTAAATTCATAACATTTGTTACTCTTCTAGCATTAAATTTATTCTGATCTAATTGACGTGTTAGGATTAGGCTAAGGCATGTACCGATGACAAATTTGCTAAAACTTTCAAATTTGCCTTTTCGTAGATTTTTCTACTTTAGCTTGACCTTGCTACTTTGTCTTGTGTAGCTTACTCTTGGTATGACATTTGTATTGAAGTAATAAATGTGAAAAAAGTATAAATAAATTTTTATATTGCATTTTTAATTTCTTTTAAAGTGTATTTATTTTCGTTTTACTGGCATATGTTATAGCTGTTTAATAATAATCCTGTAATAATTTACCCAAAAAAATTAATATTCTGCTTTCATAATGCCTTTCCATGCCAAAAGTAATTTGTGTGAAGAGGCATAAATGTAATAATAATAATAAATAATAATAATGGGCTTAGAGTCCGTTTCGGCATCTAGTGATGTCATCGGGGACCTCCCTTCGCCATAGGCATCCATCAAGTGATTGAAAAAAACCCAAGACAGAAGGGTGGGAAAAAGGGTGCCGGATAGCAGGGTCAGACTTTTAGGTTTGTCCGTCCGGGAAAAAATTAATTTATAGTGGAAAAAAATGCGTTTCAAACCAGAAAGGAACAGAGGCAATATAGGACAAGAACGGAGTGAGAGAGGAAGTGAGTTCCAAATGGAGGGTGCAGCGACGCTAAAAGAGCGACGGTCATTAGATGTAAATTTTAATGTAAATTAAAATGAATGAAAAATTAAAATATAAATTTTAAGCATTGTTTCTTCGAGCCAGTAGACTAGCAGTAGCAAAAATAATAGGCCAAAATCAACCTTTCAGCTTGAAAGCCTTAGGCTGATGCAATTATGCATAAAAAACAGAGAGTGGCGGTTCTAGGAGGGGGGGGGGACAAGGGGGGCTTAGGAAAGGTTAAGGGGGGTTTCAGGCCCCCCAGCCTCATTTAAGCAAAATTCAATCAATTGAAGGTGTAAGTTGAGGGTTTTGGGATGGTCAAGCCCTCCCTGTATTGGTTTTCAAGCCATCCCAGTTAAATTGCTTGCAAGTCCTTTCAAGCAAGTTCTTTTGATGGAGAGTCTGTGAAAGCGTTGTCCATTGTTTAGAATGGATAACAAGCGTTAAAGATGCCCTTCCCCCGAAGTTGTGCGTTACGTATGGGAGGCAAGAACTTTGTGTCAACGCCCCCCCCCATGGTCGTGAGCTTTGCACGGTAGGAAAAAAGTCTCCATCAGCAACACGCTCTCCTCACGATCGTGAGTTTCTTCAGTTCTCTGAAACCCCTCCAGTTGTTGAAGGTTCTAACAGCGACTGAAAGCAGACAGAGTTATTTTTGTTAATATGACCATGGCATGTATGATGTACATCATAATTATGTGACATATAATGTACATGATCATATTCACAAAAATAACCGTGTCTGCTTTCAGTCACTGTTCCAGCCTCTAACAACTGCATAGGGGCAACGCTCACGGAAATCATACCTTGCGTCTCAAGCGTCTCAGATAGGCGAAAAGCCTATCTGAGAAACCTGAGAGACTGCCATTCAATGACTGAAGGTGTTCCTGGCCGTTATTTTAAACTGTATTGAAACGGATTTTGAATCTAATTTAATTCTTGGTTATGTTTTATCCTAATTTTCATTTTCAGTGCTCAGGTTTGCAATTATTATTTTAATTATCTGCTTTACCTTGTATTAGGCATTAACAACAGGAGAGCTGGCACGCACCGGTGCACCAACTGACGAGAAAGGCGACGAGCAGAGCAACAGCGATGGCGACCACATAGTACCACATGTAGGATATGGTGTAGAGATGCTCTATGCCTGACGGACTACAATGTAAACACAGTGCATACCGTAACTTTCTGGGGCGTGTGAAGTAGACAACGAATCGCGTAAATACAATCTGCTTGAGTTGGCATGAAGGTGAGTCAACGTCGCAGATTGATTTTCGCGTTTCATTTACCAGCACTTTTGTGATGACACTAAGCGCTTGCCAACTTTACACGCCCCTGGACATCAATTAGGCTGCTATAAACTATCCCGGACGCTGCCCGAGGCGCGGGTCCCGACTGTTACTATTTAGCATTATTTTTTCTTTCTGATTCAGGCGATTTAGCATAAATTTGACCAATTTATCTCAGGTATAGGCTACGGTTAGGTTCAATTTAGGTTCAGGGTACGATACATTTTACAAGATATCTAACAATAGTAACAGCGAACCTGAGGGTAGATCAGACACATGCCATGACACAGCTTACAATGCCATATAGACCGACGAATTAGTTGATGTTTTGCTGGCTTTCAATTAATTTTAAATGTTTATGACCTGGTAAGGTCATTTTTGTTTGATTGGACAGGGAACATTAGCTCTAGGCCTAATTCTCAGTTGCTAAATGCAATTGGCGTTACTGCACAGTTGCAAAATGCAATTAGAACATTCAGGCTTGAGTAGAACTTAATAACAGGATATCAAATGTATAAACGTGCAACATAATTTACAGGGCAATATATCTTTCATTTTTACAAAAGTACAAATAGCCAGGAGAGGGCCACAGGGGCTCGGGCCCCACCAAATCAGTTCGTATGGCTCCAACAACAGACCTGTGGTGCAGTCTGGGGCTGTGGGTAGGGTTGCCAGACGTCCCTTATTTTAAAGGACGTCCCTTATTTTAAGGGAGCGTCCCTTATTTCAGGCCATTTGTCCCGCGTCCCTTAAGGGACGCCAACTGTCCCTTATTTGGACCCATGCCTTAATTGTTATCACTAGCTGATATATCTGTCCTAACCTTGAGGTGCGAACGTCCCCCACCCTCCTCTAATATCGTAACCTAAAGAGTATCGTACAAAAGAGCTCAATACATGGGGTAAAAGCCCCTGCCCCGCAAGCCCTTCTGGCACCCATAAGACCCGGAGCCCTTTTATCGGAGCCCATTAGACCCGTAGCCCTTGAAGAACGAAGACGGAAAATGATTGCCGTGACACCAAGAACTCTAAGCTTGGTGTCACAGTGTTGTTCTCAAGCACCAGCCACAATTTTAAAAGTCACCCCGTACGCATTCAACTGTCAATCCACGCCATTATCTTCCACTGCAAATTCTGAGACGTGGGCTTAAGGGCTCATGCATGCATGCTCGCACATTGATACAAGGAGGTGCAATTGCACCTCCCTGCATGGGAAGGCAAGTTGCACCCCCAGTGCATCCCCCTGGCCGTTGCGAGATCGGTATTCCCAGTTAGCGGGGGCTAAACTGTCAAAAAAAATCTGTCAGCACTACCCTCCCGCTCGCAAGTTTGAAGCTTGCAACCCCCTGGATTAACATATTGTGTTTTTTTCACTCCCTTAGAAAATCCTGCGGGCGCTCATGGGCCTATGCAGTATTTTATTAACTAGGCCCCGCCTCTGAGCCTCAAATAGGCTAGCACCCGCTTCAAAGGCCCCGCCTCATGTGCCCGCTTCATAGACCTCTCCTCATAGGCCTTGACTCAATATAGGCTCCGCCTCAAAGACCCTGCTTCATAGGCCCGTGAGCAGTAGGCTCCACCTCATACAGGCTAGGCTCAGCCTCGAAGGCCTCACAGGCCAGCTTCATAGACCCCTCCTTATACATGTAGGCCCCGGCCTCAGGCCCGCTTCGTAGACCCCTCCTCATATAGGCCCTGACTCATAGGCCCATCTACCCCTCCTTATAGGCCTCGCCTCAGGGCCGTTTCGTGGACCCCTCCTCATAGGCCCTGACTCATAGGCCCTGACTCATAGCCCCTGCCTCATAGCGCCTGCCTTATAGGCCCTTGCCTCTAAGTCCTGAAAAATATTCCATGGCCAAAGAATCAATGTGATAATAACACGTCCACTTTATGCAGAGGAAGTAGGCCTTAGCCTCAGCCTCTGGCCAATGAAAAGTCTGCAATTCGTTTATGGCAAGGCCGTTATCCACATACACAGGTCTCTGTAGGTAACAACGCATAGCATGGCCCTATAATTTTATAGTCGATGGGCATCACATTATCGGCTCCAACGAATGAGAGGGGCACAGTCGGCTCCAACCAATCAGGACTTGCAGGGACAGCAATCAGCAATCAATCAGCAATCAGCCAACAAAAATTATATAGTTAGATGTATCTACAGAAAACAGTAATGTTCTTTTAAAACAAAGAAAGTATTAGTAATAAATACATATTTATATGCAGTCAAATGATTAATTAAATAACTTAATTTAATTTTAATCGATTAACTTGTATGTAAATAACGACTATAGTGAATAATCATGCTTCTTTGTTTTTTGTAGTTTAGGGACCGTGTGTAGCACAAAAAGGCTATATACAGTCCGGTTCTGTGCAAGAGAGCCGGCACCAGAACCACTTCCCCTTCTTTGGTCGCCTTTTACGACTCGCCCCGGGAGCGCTGGGCTGCAAGCCTATTCCTTATTAACCGGCCTGCAGTAGGCCGGTAAATCATGTGCAAATTTCTGTACCAAATGTATTTCAGGTAATATAGTTAAGCTAAATATTTGACGGAGAAATTTAATATTGCTGAATTGTTCATGTCTCCTATTTGAATGATAAAAATCTGGCAACCCTAGCTCTGGGCTATACTTGACTCGTGGAGCTTGCGAGTTAGTACATGTACATTGGCCCATCAACAAATAATCAATAGAGAAATTTTAGCTGTGGGTTAGATGCAGGCGACGAGGTCTAGGATCTGATCAAGTGCTTTCAGGCTTTGGACCCAGATCGCAAAAATTCAACTCGTGGATTGTTGTCAACTTGTCGTTGAAGGTCTCAATGCATTTATATACATTGTTTGTGTCGGCGCAACCCAGATCCCAATCCCGCAACGCAGATCCCCGTCAGGAAGCGGTCAGACCATGGCCAACAGAGTCGTCACATCAACATGTTCCGCGAGGGGCGTGGCCACGGATTTAGCTGTGGGGGGACCTATTTCTTAAAGAAAACTTTGCTTCCTCAAATACAAAACCTCTAATCCAGGGTCCCATCCCCCCCCTCCGTTCTCCTCTCTCCCCCCATCTCCCTCCCCACTTAATAGTCTTTACTACTGTACATGATCCTTAACTATAAATTCCTCCCATAATACAGATTTAGTTTTCTTTCCTAGAGTAAAGGCCTATGAGGCATAAGTGCTACCTACAGGTGTAATTTTAAATCAAACCGTTACCTGTAAAGCTTATCCTGGAAAATCCCGGTGCCACGTACCTTAATGAGTGACTTTATTCTAAGAATGGCAGCTAGAATTCCAAGTCTATGATACTATAGATTTAAGTTTAACTTCTGCAATTTAAGCTTCTAATCAATGTGTTAATGTTCAAAGCAGGTGTCAGTTGCATAACATAATTTATAGCATGGTTGTAGTCAATGGTAATAGAACATGAGAAGTTATATAGGCTTAAGTGTAACTAAAGTCTTCATTTATCTAGGCTGCCTGTACATAAGAGGCTCAATTAGTACTTACACGCCTAGGTAATCCAGATCAAAGGAAGCGCCTGCCGCTGATTCAGTTCTTGATGTCAGGTAATATCCAGCTTCGGTGGTTTGAGGAATTGGAGTTTGAACTTTGAAGTAGTTAGGTATATACATGTAGTGGCCTGCCGCTCTAGCTGCTGCTGTAAGGTTAGCGGCAGCCTGGAGCTCGCTTGCAGAGCAATTGTCTGTTCTCAGCGGCAACATGAGGCGCAGGAACAACATGTACTTGCCATTAGTGAAGATGCCACCCACCGCAATCCAAAACATTACCATCAGGCTGATCACCAGGCCAACCCCAGCGCCCTACAACGAAAAGCGACACCTGAACATGAAAAAGCATCCGTCGTCAAAACTCTACCCTTGAAGGTAACAACAGCAGACTAGAAACAATACTCTGATACCACATTAATAAGAAACAAACCCCAAAACATATAGCCCAACGAACAGCGTTCGTTTGGCTATCGCTAAGAAAATTGCACGATAAAACAACGTAGCTTTTATGTTGCTTTTTTGTTCTGCTTTTCAGCAGCTACACCATTAATATTGACGATTTATGTCAGTTTAAGTCCTGCTACCAGACGCTTGGCCTTTAATTACTAGCCTACAATGTAGATACTTCACACATTATGACCAGCACTGCGTTAACAAGAAAAGCCGTTTGTCATGCTCTAATTCGATCTGTGGTTGTATTTAACTACAGGAGCGGTTTTACGCTGGGATGAGAGGGGATGCATCCCTACCCACTAGCCTGCAAAGGTGTTTTTAAATGTTGAAGTTAGGAATAAGAAGATAAAATAGATGAAATGAAGGCAATTATGGGAATCATCCCCCCCCCACTAGCATGTAAAACTAGATTTGTTGAAGCTAGGAAAGGTGGTTACGTGAACAGAAATTTTGTATTTGCACCCACCCCCCCTCCCCGTGGTCGCGGGTTAGGCACCGAAGGAGAAAATTATTTGGTGGTAAGAGTTATCTCCGCCCCCACCGACAATTTCTGGAGCTGCCTGTTTAACTATCCTAGTAATTTTTTTGTATGATGACCGCTTTCAAATATTATTACTACACGACAATACGTGGGCCTGTTGCAATTGTAACTGTGGCATGCATGCGGCTGCAGCCTAGCGATGATGCGGTGAGCACGTGGCGCAGTACGCACGATGGCGTTGATGCAGGGCATGTAGACGCCCATGATGAAGAGCGCGAGCATGGGCGCGCCGACGACGCCCATCAGGTTGAGTGCGAGCTGCAACAGACCGGCCCCGAGGAACGGAGCGAGGTAGGCACAGGCAATCGTGACGAGTCCATACAGCAGCACTGCGAGGCATCAGCAACAACGTTAGCCCTGCAAACTGAAGGGCAGTAAGAGCTTGTAGTTACACGCTGAAGATAATCATTTAACTATGGGCTTGGTCACAGTATGCAATCACTTGAGTGCATTGTGGGGAAGAACTGACGTGTCACTCGTTTCACTTCGCTCTTCTCGCGATTCTCTCATCCAGTAAACATTCTAGCCAGTATCTCTTACCAAGATGTGTCCGCCGCTGTTGTTGATCGTGATCCTGTGGATTGCATGACCTCCGAGCCCCAATTCATCGAGGCTCGGTTGCAGAGATATAACTGCACCAGCATCGATGAATTGGGGCCATCCCCTGGATATACAGCACATAAATTGCACACAGTACATTGCGGCGTTCCTCAAGGAAGCATCCCTGGACCTCTGCTTTTAATCATTTACACTTTTACATGAGTTACTGTTGTGGTGCAAAATTAAAACTGTTTGCATATGATGCTAATTTGTTTTTTGCATAATAACTTTAGATTCAAATTTGCTTATTACTATATGTAATAAATATCCATGCAATATTAATGCATAGTCTCTGGCCAAAAAATTTATCTTGAATGTTGAAAAGACACGATACATGCTATCTCGGCCTAGTGCGCATGCTGATATGAAGCTTTAAATGATATCCATCTGACTATAAATGGTTTATATATGAAAGTTTATTCGCCACATTGGAGAGACAAACAATCAAACAACATAAAATAAATAAAGGAAAGAAATTGAAAAAAGGTGAAATGAACAGTAGCCAAATGCTGCTATGGTCATAGCCTCAAGCCCTCAACATTGTCAAATAATATAGCCTAAATATAAACCCTCATCCTATATCAAATCCACAATAATCAAGTACGCATATTCATGTCCACAATTCACCTAATTATTATAAGATTAAAGATTCAGTTCAGACTCAAACTTAGACCAAACCTTCCGTTGCATAACAGCGGATCCGTCTGAATACAAAACATGGTAACAGGCAGCAATAGTGTTCCATTCATTAAATCCGAACCAAGCAAAGAGTAATGGCTTAAAACCAACACTTTCTAGACCATACAGCAACACAGGTATAGCAAATGAATTAGCTAAAGATAGAACCACATTCAATTGACCAGAAGTTCCAACTTTTTCTAGTAATCCATTTAGGCCTCTAAAATATTTCATTTTAATTTCCTGAAAGTTGCATTTTAATTTAACAGCCGCTACAAAGTAAAAACCAAGATATCTAAATTCATGACAGGAGGCAATAGGTACGCCTGATATTGGTATGTCAGATGTCGTGTCTTTAAATCTTTTACCAATTCTTAGACATACTGATTTCTTTACATTTATATTCATATCAAGCCAATCCAATCCATTCCTACAAATGTCTATCATATTTTGCATATCACATACATAAATAGAGAGTAGAAGAAGATCATCAGCAAAAAGAAATGAGTTAAAACATATATGATTTATATAGAACTTTATTCGCCACGAAGGTAATAGAAAACATACAGTATATCAAATATCGCCGTGTACAGAATCCACGACAGTTCAGACTAAAATTGTAATATTAAAGAGATTAGACAAAAGCAAACTAATTATGTAGGCTACCAAGCAGTGCTAACCTCGGCAGATAAAATGACTTAGACTAATTGGTAACAAATTTACAAATTTAGTCTTGCGAAAGCTAGCTAATTGCTCAACAGTAGTATATCCTGTATAAAATTGACAATCCGCAATTATAGTTGCATCAAAACTTCCAAAAATCTTCATGAAGACAAGGCTCCACGGATGCTTGATGTTTCCAATAAGCATCTTTGTTAACGGCAGTGTGCTTCTACAACGTACAGCAAACATGGCAGAGCTATAGTTGAAACCAAGTTTAGTGTCACATGTCATTATTAATTTTACGAAGTTTGCTATACATTGAATTAAAGCATGCGTAAAATTTACTTTTCATTCTATCGATGCAGCAGTTGAAATTATTTCCAGCATTTATGTTAATACCTAAATAAGTCACAGAGTTGGTCCATGGAATTATGCCCTTGAAAGTATGAAGCGCAGTACGTGGCTCCTTCCGCCGCTTGCCTATTCTAATACAGCAAGATTCAGTTTCATTTATATGGCAGCCTAGTGAAGAATTGGCTAGCAAGTTCAATAAATCATCAATGAATATGGCAAATAAAAGAGACGATAGAATCCCTCCTTGACGAACGCCTGCATTCAGCGTAACAAAGTTTGAAAGCGCGGAGCCCCACTACACACAAGTGAACATTTTGTTGTATCAATCATCCAGAATGTTGATAAAAGCAATTGGGACATTTTTTCTTAATAAGTTTGATAAAGAGAGCATTTTTATTCATTTTATCAAAAGCCTTAGCGAGATCGATTAAACAAACACTGACAGTCGAGTCGTTTTCAACAAAATAATCAATTGTTTTGCGTACAGAGTATAGGGCATGTATACAGCTGGTGACATGAACGATTCATTCCCCCTGCGAAAATATCCCCTCATAAACTTGACAATAGGGTGGGATACTTTCCGGATGTACGAAAAAAAAATTTCCCCAGATCATAAAGTTTATGAGGGAATGCTTTTCAGACGTACGAGAAATTTCTCCCATTGTTCTGAACGAAATAATTCTTCCCCTGCGACGGATGCTTTCATCACGGGGTACGCTTTTGAGCGTGAACGAAAACTTTCCCCCTGAACATGTTTCAAAAATATGACTGAAGTTCATTTATTTCAAGGAAGATTGTGACTGTGTCCATTTATAAATGCCATCGATGACAGTAGTCAAATTGGCGACAAAAGAAGTTACAAAATAATAACAGACACTGGACTTAATATTGATTAACATGAATAACACATCTTGGGTTTTAGATAGGTTTCAGACAGCCTATTCAAATGTAAATAGGCCTACATGTAGTGAACGATGCAGAGTACGATCTCGTTAGAATCAAACTCGATGCTGATCATCAGCAATCAACGCTGCTTGCACAGGTTCCAACTGGTTTCGCCAATGTAATCATGGAATCAATCCACGTTCTCTATGCTGAGAACCACTTGATTGCATCCGCTTGCATAGCAAATGAGGTTGTTTTTGCAGACAGCTTGGGGGGGGCTTTCGGAATATGTGCGAATTCAAGTAAAGCGACTTTACTGTAGTCTGTATCTGAGTAGTCTTGTGACAATTTAAACGCTGATTTGGTCTTGAAGAAGGCTTACTTGAGTAACTTCAACTTTGAACTTAAATCATTAAAGTAAAAGTCTTTAACTTAAAACTTTTGTAAATAAAGTCTCAAAACTTTATTACACAAAATTAATGGCGGCAAGCAACATGAACCAAAAATAATGAAACAAATTACGTGACTCCATGCGAAATGAAATATATGAAAGTTGCAAAAATATAGCTGACACAGGTCTGTATCGGCACATTCTAATTCATTCGATAGCATTGACGGGGGAAACTTTTCGATCACACTCAAATATATCCCCCATGATGAAATCGTCCGTTGAAAGGGAGGAATTATATTATTAGAACAATGGGAGAAATTTTTTGCACATCCGAAAAATATCCCTTCCACAACTTTACGATATGGGGGAAATTTTTCGTACGTACGGAAAGCTTTCCTCGCTATCGTAAAGTTTATGAGGGGATATATTTTAGAGGGGATGCTTTATTTTTCCACACCGGATTGTATTTTGAAACCAAACTGAAAATCTGACACTGACAGGAAGTCACCATAATTTTAAAACAAGCAATGCTCACGTATGATGATATTTGATTTCCATCACCCTTTGGTATCGGGATTGTAACCCAAATCAAAAGCCTTTAGGAATATAATTGAACTTGGCCATTAATGTAAACAGTTTACTTAATATAACTGAAACAATCGGATGAGCATATATAATATGCTCTGCAGTCATGTCATCAATGCCGGCCGGGTGCTTTGCTTAGCTTAAGTTTTTGAATGACGCTGTCCACCAACTCAACAGAGCAATTAAAATCAATTTTTGGTAATTTGTCAACGTGGTCTACTTTCATTCGAAAGTACTCCTCACACAGTTCTCTATTTCGCCACTCAGAGTTGGGGTGCAGGCCTTAGCAAATGAGTTCGCAAACTCATTAGCTATATCCTGATCATTAAACTCTCTGTTTATATTGTTAGCCTTAGCCCTGGGTGTTATAAATTTGCTTCTCCAAGTTTTAAAGAAATTATTTTGATTTTTATTCATCAGCGAATAGTGTAAAGAGTTTGTAATATATTATATGTTTATATACCGCTCGATTCTGCTTTTTGGCGCTGGCGTATGCCATTTTTGTATGCATATTTGTTTTCTTTCTCAAATCAAAAACCGTTGCCCGGATTCCCCCATCCAGCCTCAGGAACCAGCTAGCCGCAGTTCCCAGGTGCCAGCAGAGCCGCCGCCCCTACAGG
>JAQIWG010005789.1:0-14095 GCA_034695025.1 Chamaedrilus cognettii | reverse complement strand
CTCAGTATTACACTCAGTATTACACTCAGTATTACACTCAGTATTACACTCAGTATTACACTCAGTATTACACTCAGGCTAAGACTCTTTAAAAGTCTACAAAGCATTGTAAGTTTATAGGATGAATAGAATTCAACGATTTTATAGAAGAACATTTTTTCTCTTCGCAGAAATTAGTGCGGAATGAAAAGATGAGCGTGGTCATACCTCACGCTGCCGGTGGTGTGTCGCAGAATGGTGGCCGCCGCCGAGTCCGTCACTCCGACCAGACTCTCCCCGTCCACCTCTAGGATACGGTCGTGAGGCCTGATCCTGCACCCAATAGGGCTACAGCGTTAGAATGGATAGAGGTGCAATAACGCTATGGAGTAATCCTGGAAAGGATAGGGATGAATTAACGCTATATGCAGTCTGATGCAGAAATCCTAGAACGGCTGGGGATGCAACAATGCTACCTCAGTAATCCTGGAAAAGACGGGGATAAATTAACGTTATACAGCAATTCTAGAACGGATTGGGATGCAATGACGTCACAGATACAGACCTGCCGTCCCGGGCCGCCAGTCCCCCCACCGCGAGGTCCTTCACGAGGATCACGTGCTCGTCCTCGCCCCCTCGCGGACCGGGGACCAGCCCCCGCGCGATACTAAACCCCAGACCGTCCTCGCCTGCGCGGCAAATATGCATATATACATGTAGACTGCACTTTTAACGCACCAAAATTATGGCGTGCAAACGGAGATAAAAATAGCATCTTATGTTTGAATCGTAGTTGCAGGAGAAGTGTAGAAGACTACGTACAGTGTATATATGCATAGGCAGTTTGTTAACTCTAAAGCATGCGTCAATATGTAAAGCATGACAGTGTCAAACCAGTGAAAGCCCACCCCACATAGATAAAAAAAATATGCCTGCCACTACGCCCCATATTTGAGGAAAAACGGTATGTATAGCCTACTTTATAGTAGACATAAAACGCACATTTGTATGCATTTTAAATTGCGGATGATCAGCAAGACACACTATACACACTAGGTACACTAGACAGATTCCATTCAACTTGCAACATTGCCAGCTTTCGCAAGACTAAGTATGTAAATTTGTTAATATTTAGTCCGAGTCATTTGATCAGAACATTGTTTAGCATTATATATGCCGAGGTTAGCACTGTTTGGTAGCCTAGCATAGTTAGTTTGCTTTTTTCTAGTCTCTTTCATATTGCACGCTTAGTCTGAACTGTCATGGATTCTGTACACTGTGATATTGTTATACACTGTATGTTTTCTACTTCCTTTGTGGCGAATAAAGTTCTATATTAATCCAATCCAAAGAGCACGCATGCTATTCAAGCATTATCGCTTCAGGCACAATTCCCTCATAGTATGGCATTGACTTCTTCACCAGCAGGTTTACTTCTTCGCTGCCATTTGCAAAAAGATTAATATTCATTGTTTAGCGCATTGAGTATTTCTCTCAACGTTGGCAAGAGAGAGGGTTGTCTTGAATCCAACGATTCTAGAATCTATTAGGGCCTATCCTACAATTCGTGTAATTATTGTAGGCTTACTTCTGTTGTAAATGAATGCTATTCAAAAAGATGATGATGGTTAGCTCTGCCCTCACCCACCTTTCCTCAGAAGGACTTCAAATCTGTACGTGTTGGACTCGAGTCCGGCCAGCCACGTCCGATCTCCCTCTCCGTTAGGGAGCGCGTTCCCCAGCAGGGCCGCCAGGGAGGGATTCATCGCCACCCTATCCTATAACCTTATCTATAACCGCTGCTGAGGCCAAATGCTCAGGCTAACCTACATGTATACACATTACATACCCGTGCGTTGTTCAGAGCTATATTGCTTCGGAATCCCTGCACGGGCTAATTTTGACACTTTGATATCTATTAGGCCTTGAAGCTACAGCCTACATAGAAACATCTCGCAAACAGACGTGCACTGTGCAGGCTAGGCGCTTATTAAGCACGCATAGACAAAGACAGTCATGTAAATCTATTATATAGGTTACGCGATAGGCCAGGCCTACAGCACTGACCTTGCTTACAATGCCCACTATATCACAGACATAATTATTGTCCCAACGCTAAGCCGTGCCTATTTAACCCAATTGTGTGAACACGATTTGATCATACCTACGCTAGGCCTGCAAAATTTAAACTACCGTGTCGGCTAATCTCTTTTAAGTAGACCAGGCTAAAAGGCCATATAATCGGTTTGGCTGCCAAACCCAGTATTATCACCAGGCTACTGCGTGCTAATTATTACATAGGCTCGTATAGGCTAAACACACGCAACGTCGCAACTATTTACAACGGTCATATATGCAACGGCCTATGGGTCAGGTTCAACAAGCCCAGACTTCACTCGGACCTTTAAAATCGTGCGTTGGCTCTCAAGTAGCCCTGACTGGTGTATATATGTAGTCCGAGCGCAATCAGCCCAACTAGCCTTTATAGGCCTCTTCTCAGCTTTAACTCAGGCAACACCGCACACGTGTAGCATGGACGCGTTGTATTGGCTGAAGATCGTAAGCGATGCCGCGATTGTTGCCCATTCTAGTTTCCGTTGAACGTTCCAAGATCTATATTCTACAGCCTATCACACAATTTCGAGAACAAACTTATGCCACTCTATCGTAAATCGTAACAATTAACGTGTTAGTATTTTGTTGGTATAGTCTACCGTAGACGTTAGTCCCAGTAACGGTCAGGCCGTCAGTGTTAGGCTGGTGCTATCAATGGATGTAGCAAGCAGGTAATTAGACGCGCAGCTAAATTCAAACAATCTACAACAAGCAGACGACGACTCTCGAATATTTCCGTGAGTCGACGTAATTTTGTGCACAGTTGTCTCCCAATGCAGGAGGACCACTGCACCGTCAAGCCGTGATAATTTGAATCAAGTAGCCCAAAACGCAGCGTTGAATTCAAGTCAGCCGGACCGTCCGGCATGCAATGCGCTCCAAGCTTACGTCGGTCGGACCGTCCCGCATGCAATGAGTTAGAGGTTTCACAATGAAAGTAGTCAAGCAAGTTGGCCGTCCGGCATGCACACGCTTCGTGTTTAACAGCGTTAAAAACGTTAAACAGCGTCGAGTGGGAAGACGCTTCGAAGGAGAGTGTCCGTTAAAACTTTCTCCCACTTACTGTCGTTTAGAGTCTCGTCTGGCAACCTCAAATTAAAGTAATAATTAACCGGCCGTTCGGCATGCAAGAGGAAGGAAGAAGATTTTGGCGCAGGCTGTTACCTGTAGTAACAGCCAATCTTCCCCAGACAGGAGGCAGTCTGGTACTCATTTACGCCTGAGTCGAGCTATGTTTGAGGGCAACCACTGAGAGGGCAAACTGTTGTCCACCGAGTGGACGAGAATACAAATTAGCACACCATGGCGATGAACCTAGACCAGCGGCATGGCGTTTGAGCTCAGACATATCTTTGTCGTAATGAAACCGCTCTGGCCATCAAGTGTTAGAGGTCTGAGACGACACCAGTGTCAACGGCGGCCACCGAATGTCCGCTTCATTAATAGCCACCACTGGCAAAGTTGCTTGTACGTTAACGGTGTCAACGCGACCACCACGTAATTGCCACATTCTTCAGCAAATCCACCGAGTGAAGGGATGCAAGAGTAGGTTGAAGTCGGAGACACCAGAGAGTAGACCTCTGGCGACACTTGCAACCACACTAATACATCGAGGTAACTAGAATACAACTCGCGTCACAGCAGTCCACCAAGGGAACTGTTGCAACTCGCGAGCTTAAGAATACATCGTCGAGGGCCAAGAGAACCAACCTTTGACTTGGGACAGTCATGCACCGTAAGAACTGTCACTGAAACCCACGAGGGTTCCTCGGGCGAGTCAAGTCGCCATTTTCATGAATCAGGTTCACAGCATTCAAAGCAACAGATGCATCGCCGCCACACGATCATCCAAGTTATCCAGAGTCACCATCAGTATGCCACTGATATCAGAGCGTTCAGCCAATCAACTCGCTCTCCCCAGAGGGGTGCTCACAACAGAGTGTCTGCATTAACCCGTCGCATGCCGGAAGCGATCGAACGAATCGAACTTGCATGCGACGGGAACATTTCAGTCTCAGAATTTAGCGAGACGTCTATCCCTTAGCGAGTCTAACCCTAACCCGTTGTACAGGTGCATGCGTCTGCTACATAATATGCTGCGGCAGAGTCGTGTGAACATCACACGTTAAACCTTCAATACGCACAGACGTGTCGGGCAGTCCGGCATGCAGCGGCTGTCGGGCCGTGCGCAGCCAACTTTGACCGAGCCGTCTAGCTGCGCTCTCGTCTAAGTGGGGTTGGCTCGCTCGAGGGCGCTTGCAGTGGCGCCGCTCTGGGAGCGCTAAGCGAGGTTTTAACGGTCAATTGCCCTGAGCACGGGAAAACATGGAGCGAAGCGTCGTTCATTGAGCGCTTGGCGATATTTTTATGGTCGTTTGCCCATTCACGGAAAACATCGAGAGAAGTCGTCGTTCTAAGAGCGCTGGTCTATGAGTCTCGGCCGATTGCCAACTCACGAGAAACATCGAGCGACGGCGCTCTTTCAGAGAACGCCTCTCAAACACTCGCGACGTCTCGACTGGCAGCGAGTTAGCACTATATAGCGGTCTATCTGTCTCGAGATCACCAGTTAAATTATTGCTCTTCGTAGTGTCCTGTTATTACTCTTATTAGCTATTAAAGGACTCCATTGCCGCGCACTATTACACGGTCGCACCACTCAGCCGTGACAACCGCAGCTCGGTTCTCTTCGGACGGCTTTACGAAAAGACACAGTATGGCGACACGGATAAAGTCTCGGAGCAAGCGCGCAGTTTTCTTAAGACCGCTTTACGAGAGACTCGGTATTGCTACACGGGTAGAGTCTCGGAGCGAGCGCGCAGTTCTCTTAAGACCGCTTTACGAACAGACTCGGTATCGCGACACGTGAACGTGTCTCGGGGCGCGCTGCGAATTTTCTTCGCCGAACCGTTTGGCTTTTAGTTAATTTTTACGTGTAGTTACTAACAGAACTACGGGCTAAGCGGCAGCGGCAGCTGCAGCTGCATTCAATATCAGCTCTGTTAGAGCTGAATCACTGAGTTATTGTTGACGCATGAAATAGGCCCTATATACATGCTTGCTAGATCCGACACGTTTGATCTGGCGCGTGTGTATCTTGCCTTCGCAAACCGTCACATATCGCAAACCCGCTTGTTTTCTGGTGCATTGGCTCGAGCGCTGCTGCAGTTATTTTAGGCAGTCGGCTGCCTTGAACATGCTTTTATAAGTTCAGTCGCCTCACCGGACGCTCTTGGATAATTATCGTCTTGGTAAACGGCCGCTCTTTTCTAACAACGCTACCCGACTGTTTTCCCGTATATTTAGCTCGGGCGCTGTTGCAGTTATTTTAGGCAATCGGCTGCCTAGAGCACGCTTACTCGACCCGACTCGCTTCACCGGGCACTTGTGGATCGCATCTTGGCAAACGTTCCCTCTTTGTGTACCAGTTCGTCCGACTGTTTTCCTGAGCAGGCGTTCACCGATTCAGCTGTTTTACTTGTTGATTTTGAGCGCCGCTCTAGCCAACTTCTCATCTTCGCGTCTTGCATCTGTTAGGCTAAGTTCTTTCATAGCCTTCAGCAAGTATTAATGATCAAGTTTGAAGCAATCGCTTGTAAGCTGGTGGCTCAGCGGTATGTTTTCCGCCTGCCACGCTGGCGACTAATTTATCGGGCTTACCCAGTCCTAAAGCCGGATAGGACTTTAAATGGAGGCCGGTGCATTTGTGAAATAACCGATCATAAATCGGTCAATATTAGGAAATAGGGAAATAACTAGATAGGTTAATAAAAAAACAGCTATAATGTAAATCTGTAGTTATACTGGCTTCAATTTAATCGGCAGATGGCGGCACTAGATTCTACACGGCACCATAGAAACGTTAGCTTGAGCGTCTGTCACACACAGCCCACCAGTACTGGGACCTAGAGAATCAGATGCAGTTAGGTGGACTGGAATACTAACGTAGGTGTTACGGTTGGTCCAACTGCAATTTGCGCTTCTTGAATTAAATGAAGGAGAACTCGCACCTCTAAAATGTCGAGGACTGTATGGCAAAATAGAAATGACCTCGGCGATGACACGGCGCTCCAAATGTAGGCCTGGAAAAAGCGATAAAATGGGCCTACTGTTTGCGGTCAGCTGGAATAATGGGTAATTATGTATTACTATGTTAATGTTGCGTTACGTTATAATAATTTACAGCGGAATTAATCATAATTCTTGCATTGAATATGTGATGGAAGTATCATGGAATACATGCCAATTTTAGAGCTGTTAGGCCAGGTCGTTGCACAAAATTGTGCATGTGTACTGCAGCGACGCAATGTAGGTTAATTACTACTCACGCGCAAATGCTATAGCGCAGTTCAAGCTAACACTTGAACTTAGACTCCACTTCTTCTCGCTTTGCATCGTTCAAGTTCTTTCATATAGCGTTCAGCTCATTTTAATGATCACGTTTCTAGAAGTCACGCTGAAAGGTTATATTAGCGGTCTTTGTTAAACTTTGACAATCGATATTTGCGCGTGAACATTTGATGATTTGCTTTAGTTAGGCCTACATGTATGGGCCTGCCCATACATGTAGTACAGCAGGCCTAGGCTATAGATCTTCAAGCTGCAGAGGGCGTGTTGGCTGATAGGCGCCTACTAGGCTGCTGCAGGCCGTCCAAATACTTCCTTCTAGGCCTATAGCCTATGCTAATAATTATACGTTCCATCATTCTGTCCGCGGGGCTAAAAATCTCAACGAAAAAGTTCTTTAACTCGAACATATTATTATTATTATCAATAAAGTACGTCAATGACCGTTATACTTAAACTTGATGTACATGTGTAGGCTATACAATTTGTATTATCCATAGTACTGCGGCAGTGTATGGGATAATTGTGTTTCGCGTCAAAATCGGATCGAAATTCACCAATAGCGTCGTCGCGGTCACCAAACAATAACCAATCAGGTCAGCCTTTTGTTTGCGGCCGCATCACGCGACCAACTTACTCCATTCTGTCATGGCTCTGCAACCACTCCACAAGCGAATTGTATGTCGGCTTGCGAATGTACGCCGCAAACCAACCGGGCTCTCAATCACGTCCGCGCGCAAGCCACGCTGCGAATCAGTCTACACTACACTGCAGCGTGCTACGAGAGGATTGGCCCACAGACCATGGCACAAATCTCGCAGTATTTGGCGCAATGTGGCTGCAAATTGGAATGCTAGAGTCTGCGAATCTAATATCTTGCAATTTCAAAAGGCAGGGATCGTTGGTTACAAGACTACGCATTTCAGCGCGCACTGGATGGTGTCAAGTGTGATCTAAGAAAATGACTATAAAAGTTGATCTCACCTACATGTATTATAGGCCTGATTGGCCTGAGCCAGATTATGGCTTAGTCTATAGGCTTGAATCAACTGGCTGACCAACTACTCAAAAAACACTATGGGTTTAGTCTAGTCTAAAGGTGTTTACGGGCAAATTTCATCAGCTCTCTTGGCAATCCAATTGTTTACAAATTACAAATAATGAAAGTTGATCCTGCGTGTTGACACAATGTTACTGCAATTGTTATAGCCTTATGGGGCTGGTTCGAATCGTACAAAGAAGGGGTCCTTGGGCCTATACAGTATACATCATTCGAATGTTATTGTCAGTTTAAAGCCGTGAAGCGAGGGATGATGCACATTTCGCATTGTCACATTGATCAGCACGCATTCTATTTGCCCATTTGATCAATCCAGTCGCAATTTGACAAGTAATTCAGATGCTAAATATAGGCTACGCTATATGCGATGTAATATTCTGGTTTACGACAGCGATACAAACAACTGTTTGACTTCTATTAGAGCACCAACTAACACAGAAGACTGCAACCACTGTAATCCAATGACAGACCAGACGCGTGCGATGTGGGCTACCAATAAAATTGTCATAACATTTCTACCATACTCATAGCATTGTTTACTTAATTCAGATTTTCTCTCTCGTGTTATGTTTTGTGCATGTGTAGTATTGTATATATTGCGTGTGTAGCCTATTGTTTGAAATAAAGCTGCAGCTGCGAGAGTTAGAGGTTCTGCTGTCGTCGCCGCTGCATGCAGCATCGGTGGCAGCGCAGCGACGACAGTAGAGCGCTCGATTCTGGCAGTGAGTCGAAATTTGGGAACCAAAGTTATCGTACGCAACCTGTCCCATAACCAACGATGCTCTAAATTAATATCCTACCGAACTTGTAATCAAAGCCGGGACAGCGATGCCGTAGAAAAACTCCTGCAAGCGATTCCCCAACCGCAATCTATTATAGAACACATTCATGTGTATTTTCTCCACTCATTCGAGTGAATAGAAGATTATGAGAGCGTCGATAATAACCAGAAGAACAGCAGCAGCAACAACAACAACAACAACAACAACAACCAGAGATAGGCCATGTGTGTAATAATTGTCTCGCGATAGCGCTGTAGTTACGCCAGTCAGCGTCAGCCGTCTCCCTGGAGCACTCGACATTCTACAACGCAGACGGGCGCATAGCGTGAGAGCCGCACAGCTTTCCCAGACTTTGCACCCGACTGCTGCTGCTGCCGTGTCAGACTAACTGAAGCAGCGAACGAAGTGGTCGCATATCGGAGTGCTGGTAGCCGAGTTAGAGTAGGGGCGTGTTAGCGACCGACGTATGATTGCTAAACTTGACGCATTGCGGCGCTACTCGATATAGCCTATGATGTAATGCATTTATAATTAGCATACATTTATAATTAGCATACATTTATAATTAGCATACATTTATAATTAGCATACATTTGTAATTAGCATACATTTGTAATTAGCATACATTTATAATTAGCATACATTTGTAATTAGCATACATTTATAATTAGCATACATTTGTAATTAGTCAATTACATTATATGCGTGTAAGCGATATATTCAATTTATCGTAGAAAGTAAAACTACGCGCCTTAACGTCAATAATACCGGTACCACGCAATCGATAGCCAGAAGAATAAGGCAGATTTTCACAACGTTAGACTAGCAAAATGTAGCTAACATCTCAAGTATGGCGACCTAATGTACAATGTAAGCAGACCAGTTGTGTTGTAACGTAGCTAAATGTACGAGTACGCATACATTGTATAGGCCTGGACGTTGTAGCGATCGCAGTTCTAACTGCTGAACGCCTATGGCTAAGCTTCCCCGGCGAAAGTTCAGCCCGGCAGGTATGCGTTATCATCGCTTTATAACAGGCGGTTTTTTGCGCTATTCGTCAATATAAGAATAAACTCATATGCCCGCTGCCCAGTGCCCGTCCCCGCCGATCAGTGCCCGTCTTTAAAAAAAAAAGACGGGCAACGAACGCGGTCCTGCAGAGCGATCGTTTGTCAGGGCGAGCGTCCAGGAACGCTCGGTTGTAAGTCGGATCGAGCGCGCACGGCCCAGATCGCTTAAACGGCCGGGCACTCGTGGATCTCATCCTGGCAAACGGTCGCTCCTTGAGAACCAGAGCGCTCGGTGTTTCACCGCACTTGTGAATCTTACTCTGATGAAAGAATAGAAATCAGATTTGCTTGGCGCTTTGTACCATTTCATTATTGCATATTCCTGTTGTTATCGACAGGGCCTAATCTGGGTCTTGTAAAAATTGGCCAAACATTCTCATTACCACTTTTTATTTCGCCAGGCCGTGCTTTTTTCGCCTATTTTTGGCGATTTGGGCGACTGGCAGATCAAGCCCTGGTTGAAGATCATATTTAGTTGAGGCTCATGTTTAGTTGATAATCATGTGTAGTTGAGGATCGTCTAGTTGAGTTGATATCTAATTGTATATAATTGTCTGTGGTGTGAGTCAGTGGAGACTGTAGCCTGTGGATCTCGGTTGAACTTGCTAAAGGTATATAAACCGAGGGAATCGGGATGCAAGAGATCGACAATACCTACAGCTCTACCTAGCTAATTACGACCTAGCTAACGGCCGAAGGCCGAAGGACTGAACCAATTTAGAGAAACGAATTAGAATGCTAATATGAGCTTATTGGTAACGAATAATAACGATCTTGTACTCTCAAGAAAGCGTTGTGTCTCTTATAGTTGTAGCTAGTTCTCCAATCGAGGAGCGAATAAAAGAATAATATAAACAAACAAAACTCCAATATAAGATCTAGTTGAGGATCATATTTAATTGAGGATCATGTTTAGTTGAGGATCATGTTTAGTTGAGGATCATATTTAGTTGAGGACGGCCTGATCTGGGTCTTGAAAAAATTAGTCAAACTTCCGCCAAACGACTTTAAATTTTGCTAGGCCGTACTTTTTTCGCCAAAATTGTTACACATTGTCATTTATTCCTTTTGAGTGCACTTGAATATTATAAAATGTATTGCTCTTTTCATCAGCATATTGCCAGTTATTGAGCTTCTAAGAACGACGAATGAATAAACCATTCGCCAAGGGCTTTTGCCACATGGAAAAAAATTGGCAACTGCTCCAAAAATTATTTTTGTCAATTTTGGCGACTGGCAGATCAAGCCCTGGCTACCGGACATCTGTTGCCGGATATCTGTTGTCTCTCGGCTGAGGTGGTAAGGAGAAATCGACTGAGATGGCTGGGGTATGTTTTGAGAGAGGAACCGAATGATTGAGTGCGGAAATGTATGGATTATGAGGTAGCTGGGAAGAGACGTATTGGGAGGACGGAAACGACGTGGTAAAGCTTGACAGAGAAGGATATGAAAGCTAGAAAATTGCGACGTGAGGATGCGACGGATTAGATGAAGTGGAGGGCGGGTGTGCATCACTGCAAATGATGGTATAAACGGGGAATGCGGCCACAAAACGCGCGCGCGCGTGTGTGTGTGTGTGTGTGTCTACGCAGTGCATATATTGTATTGCTGATATTTCATCATTGAAAAATTTGTCATGAAGTATTGACGTTAACTATCATCAATGTGTGTATCAATTTTGCCGACACTTTTTTAATTTTTACCGACATCCTCCTAAAGCTTTTGTACACATACTATAGCAATGCGCGTGCGTCAGAAACAAGCCAGATTTCAGACGGAACGCTGTGCAAGCCGAACTGCTGGCTATTTTACTAGCAGCTAACTTGATAAACTCCGCGGGGTATATACATTGTACGGCGTGGGTTTCTTTATGGTGTTGCGTTAACGGCTAGCTAAAGGCCGCGGTCATTGCAGCGCAAACATTTGGTGGACCGTGAAGTAGACAAGAAAATGTCCGCGACCTCCAGACCCGACCAGTTACTCAAGGGCGGGAAGGCGACAAGCCGATAGCACAGACTTCTCTGATCAAAGCTGCTGCGGTCAGAGGTGAAATAGTAGACCACAGGAGTTGAAAGTGTTGAGGGGGGGGGAGGGGGTTCAGACAAAGCGATCGAATTCAAAAGTCATTCTATTTTAAAGAAGTTCCGATAAATGATAGATAATGTGGGGTAACCTTGAGTCATAGGGTACATTGAGTCAATCCAATATTAACTGATCCAAGAGAAGCGAACAACTCGTCATATTTAGTTCATCGTGAAGTATAGGGTTTCATTTTGAAGTAATTTGCGTTGACAGTACACGCTAAACCTGCTACGTAATTATCTAAGAGCAGGAATAAGAAAAATCACCATCACCAACGCCTGAGTTGCTGAGTTTTTTTCACAGCAGCGCCGCATAGATCGACGCTAGCGTTAGTAGGAATAACGTTATTCCAGGGCTATCGATGCCTCTGCGAGCTCTGTTGATGTCGATATCTTAGAACGACACAGACTGTTCGGTGAAGGGACAATGAATGTTAGTAACTAGCCTATGCCTCTTGTTTGTTCGAGATAACGTAGTTATTTACTGCTTCTGTTCCATACAGCGGAGCTCTGCGCCAAGTGTCTGAGGTTTCCTCGGAATGGGAAGCAGCACGGTGTGCTTGCGTTTAGCGGCACTCGAAGCCCTCGTTCGATGGGCTATTCGACGTTTTTCCTGACAAGATGTCGGCCTGGCGCACATAGCCTGACCTTTTCAAATACAACCCGACCTGAGCACTTTGAAAGCGGACTATACTATTTTGCTGAAGCCTACAGGACTGGCTGGTAACGACCAAGAATTGTTGAAGAGTTATTCTTTCCACAAGCTGTAGGCCTAGTATTCAAATTCACTGTTTAAAGTAAAAAAAAGTGTGTGAGTATAGCTTCAAGGAAAGACTAACCGATAGGCTATATGTATTATGCAGAAACGATGAGGACATAGCTCTAGATTACAGCCTATACATGTGAGCTTATTATCGGAAATGTGACTGTGCGGCGAATGATTTTTCTCAGTAGAAAATAAAATGGTTTTCCGAACAGACCATGCTACTTCACATACTTTCTATACAAACCTCGGAACTGTTTTCAAATAGTTTAAAGTGGTTCGAAGAACTACCAGCCGCTGGAAGCAAATGAAGGCCGATACCATTCCCGCTCCCGAACAGTACCAGACCGTTCTCGGCGTGTCTCTTCAGCAATAACCCACATTTACTTACCCAGCGGCCCTTTATATAAACCAGTCCGTGCTGTGTATACACGCAGCATTCGCGCGTTGGGCTAACTGAATTGCCTATCAGGAACCTGGATTATTGTTCCAGCGAACGGTGCTGGGGTGCCAGTGCCACTGAACATCCGAGTTGGAATATTTCGTAGCTTTTAGCGGCCCGTATATCTGACATTTTATCACAGTTATTTGCATGTATCAGGCTTCTTGTTAGGGGAGTGGCAAGTACACTGAAGTATACTAACGCATCGTAAGCTAACACTAACGTACGGCCTACTGCCCGCTTAAATATTGAATGCCTAACCTAAAAATTGTAGAATTGCATGTACAAAATTTGATTGTAGGCCTAGATTTTTAACTCTTTGGTTTTGCATTATGTTTTATTATGGAAATCTGGAAATAAAACTCAAACTTAAAACTTAAACTGGCAACTCGAGTGTTAAAAATAAAATCCGGATAAAAATTATCCGTGAAGTAGCCTCGTTGAGAGATTCACTGCAGGCTGGTGCAACAGCTTTTAATAACACCATTTTGCTATTCTCGATCACTTAAAGAATAATTATCATTATTGTCGACCCAATGCTCCCGCCTCCCTGTAAACAAATGAATTTTGTATGACCACCCCTTCCCCCCCTAAGTGTTCCCTTCGCTTCCACTCCACAACCCATGCCCCCATGCCACGGCTTCGAGCGATATATTCTTGTGTCAGCAAAGCAACGTCCGGACCTTGTAAGTTTTTAATCAAATCAGCGCCGCGAGCTTATGTTTTGTCTCCTCTCACTCTTCTATAGCTTGCAGCAGCAGCAACAAGGCTGTTGTACGCAGAAAACATTGCACGTGGTAGCACACAGGCACGAACAGAGAGTTGCCCCCTCTCTCCGCTGTAATTGTAGGCCTATTCAATATCCTTAACGGTAATTTATTTTACCGTAACTTACTTGAGGCTTACTAGAGTAGCTTACTTAACTTCTAATGTAAACTTACCGTTATAGGGTCCGTACTACTTTAATGGTACTATGGTGCTTACTTCCGTAGTAAAACGTTTTGCTAAAACGTCACCTCGAGGCCATTAATCATTTCCTATCTGACCCCCCTCAAATTTTCCTAATATTTTGCCCGCTAATCGCTGCAGCCGTGAATGTCTAATCGCGACTGTGAAAGAAAGGAGTCCTACTTGCAGTTCTCCAGAACTCTCTGGGCCTAAGCCTACCATGTCGATAATGAAACCAACCACACTTCCAATGACGTGGAGAAAAACAGCACTTCAAACGTAAACAGTTCTCTAATGCATTGAGTCAAGATTTGCTTGAGGATCCCACGCATCCACGGATTAAGAGTTTCAAACTACTCATAAGCCTACTGTAAAATGTATATGCCTAAAGCTTTAGTATATGGATACTGATCACATTATCAGCTCTCATTAGTCAATTAGTCTCGTCTCTCTCGTCTCTCTCTCTCTCTTTCTCTCTCTCTCTCTCTCTCTCTCTCTCTCTCTCTCT
>JAQIWG010005788.1:0-14095 GCA_034695025.1 Chamaedrilus cognettii | reverse complement strand
GGGTAACAAGGGACCTTGTGTGGACGCGGCAGGGATTTCAAGCGCCTCAGTCAAACTTCCCTGGTAACATTTCCTGATTCAGTGATGAGGAAGCGCTCTGTTGGTGGAGAGGACGTCGTTAATACCTCAATGGCTTTGGTGCATTAACCTATAGTGCAGAAAAATGATGAAAAAGGCTTAAAATAGCGCCATCTTGCTAATGCATTTTAACAGAAATATCCGACTAGGGGTTATATCTGGTGCACTTCAAACACCTTGTTCACAAGCCTTGTGTTCCTTAAACTACATGTATATTAGCACATCGCTAGAAATGCCTTCTATAGAGACGACCCAGGGTCGCAAAGTCTCAGAGTCTCAAAGTCGCGACTTTGCAAAAAGTCTCAAAGTCTCGAAGTCGCTAAATACACTTTAACCAAAATATCCGAGTCAACGGGTTAAGGAATAATTTCACAGCAGAAAATATCTTACAGAATTTTATGGTCTTGACATCACTTCCTGTGGTCTCTATACAGTCTCATCAGCAAAACGTTTCTTTCAGGATTTTGAACCCCACATTTCCTGCACTCACATTGCTATTTTAAGATAATGGACTTTACATTTTGCTTTATATGTACATGTACATGTAGTCTCCACAATTTGGTCGATTTCCACACGTAAATATTTCTGTCCTTTCTTGATGAAAGATGAGAATGCCGGGCAGACAACGCTTAGAAATGACTACGATACACTACAGCGTGTACCCAATGAAACGAAACCTAGAAAGCGAAACGAATACAAAGAATAAACATGTTTACTGCACCGAGCAATATAAGCAGTGCAACGGCGTGCCGAATGCCGATACCAATGTTGCTTGGATCACAAAGTACAGACTACAGTACAGCAGCCATGCCATGCAGTAAGCCTACACGCGTAATATGGAACAGAGAAAGACAATAGAATCAGCCTGGCTTGTCAAGTGGGGGAGGGGGGAGGGGAGGGGAAGGGGGGTCTGTCACAGTCCGCCCGGTCTGTGTTCGATATCGATCAGACGCTGCGGCCCGCTGCAGTCATATAAGGCCGCGGTCGTCATGCATCACACCGCGCTGCGCTGTTCTATACGACCGAGTCTGGCAGTAGTGTGTGCATTGGGCAGAGCCTGCACATCGTAGCTGCGGCTGCAGAATAACGAGACGTGACGCGCGGGGTCCACAGTCACGACCGTTATCTGCGCTTTAAGACGCGAGCTACGCGTGAACGATGATTGCCGCTAAAGCCCACTTACATGTCTAGGCTCGCTGTAGATCCCTATAGGGTACGCACTTATGCACTATATGAACACGGGAGTCGACGCTCGATTGCAGAATGCTACGGAGCAGAATCTACATCAGCTCACACGGGTTAATTATTATTCGTCCTACTATTCAAGCAAATGATCACCGTTTGCATCACATAATATTCGTGCGTTAAATAACGCGGCAATTTACTCCATTTGAACCAGCAGTGTCTATAGGCCGCCCATTATAATGGTGAAATAACGCGGTGACGCTTTTTTTACGCAAAGTTGCTTCCTCAAAAGACGCCGTTCTCAGTTCTACGATCGCGCGCCCTGCTGCAAACGACTGATCAAACGTTCGGAAGTATAGGCTACATGTATAACGCTAGGTACCGCTAGAGGTCCTGACTCCTAACGAAGGCGCATGAATAAACCATGTTTAGATAATTTAATTTGATGTAATTCACCTATAGGTCCCGACCTAGACGCTCATCGCGACGTTAACCATTGTTCTCACACACTGCCCGTCCATTCAGACTCGCGTAGCTCAACTGAAGCCGCCAACTGTACGCCTATACTAGATTAATGGTACAACGATCGTAAGAGAGACAATATGTTTTCAATAAACTTTAAACTTTAAACTTTATTCGCGGACAGCTTACATATAGCCTATATGTAGATACAATTCACCGACACACTTCTGTATGTATCTCTTCACGTCCTATCTGCGCGGATAACTTCGATGCAGTGCCACAGAGTTACTGTAGTTCCAGGCTTACTTGCGCGGATAGCTATAGAGCATGTTCGCGAGCAGTAGGTATAGTAACGTTCTAAACTTCTCATGTCTGCCAAACAGCAGGCTATACGTGTAGACTTACATGTACTCCCTCATTGCTCGCTGTCATGTAGGCCATATTGATAAACAGTGCTGATATTCTAACTTAGAGCAATAGCGCCTACCGTGCACTGCCAAGCATGTTTGCGAGTTGAAATCCTCATTTAATTTTTGATCTTTTCTGTGTCCTGAAGTCCGGTCACAACTCGTGTCATTCTCTCCGCGTAAAATATCTCAAACCTTGTCGCTACTGACCGATATAAAGTGCGTGTAACTCAACTAAAGGCCTAACATCTCACAGTTACTGACGGCTGTCCGGGATGGCCTAACAGCAGACAATGTTTCTCTGTGGATCAGCTCTCTAAGTGCTGCGCTGGCATTGGATAGTTCAGTCTGTATACATACATAGCGGCCCGCAGAGGTGCGTATAGTGAGAGTGGCTGAGGGACTGTTAACACACATCCAGGAAATGCCCGATCTACGCCAGTAGCAGGGTGGATGAAGTTTCAAGGTCACACATAATGCCTGCGCAGTGGCGCTCATGTTTACGCTTTGATGTAGGCCTACAGTGCCAGTGCGACTGCTACATACTTACTCAGCGCACAGGCCAGGAGGCGAGACTGAAACATGCGCCAATCCATCGTGGCTCTGGATCATTTGCATACCGGCTGCAAGAATTTGTTGTTATTGGAACTTAAATAAGAGTAGAGTAGGGTTAGGGCTAGGTTAGGATTAGGGTTTGTTAATTAGGCCTTCTGATTTTCTTTCTAAATTTTCTCCAACCGGTGAGTGAATGGTTTACCTGTTATCATCTCACACGGAGAGGTTACAGTAGCGCGGGCCTGATGCTGAGCGGTCATTCACACAGTTTGATGATCATTGCTGCTCTCTAAGTATTATTGTAGTAGTATTCGTATCGGCCTTAATTAAGACCTGAGCACTACTTTCCTGCTTAAGATGTACTTGCTATAGGTCAACAAAGCTGACAAAGGACACGAGAAAGACAAAGAAAACCGTTTAATTATCGTTGAACACGCTCTTGTCAATTAGTAATTATGACGAACGAGATTAAAATGAGACCAAATATCTAACGAGACAAATTGTGAAATGTGAGTGAAGTGAACAAAAACAAGCCTTCGTACTGCCTTCAATTTCTCTATTATTGGTTGATTATATAAGGTGTGATACTGAACGCAGAGAACACAGAGCATTCCCTGTACATAGGGTTAGACTTGCTCTGAGTACAAACGAGTCAGAGCAGCAATGGTAGATCTAGACGCGGATAACAACCGACAACTGTCAGCCAATCAGTAAACGCACGTAACTCGCAGCCAATCACTGAACGAATACAACTCACAGCCAATCAGTGAACAGAGATAACTCACAGCTAATCAGCAACAGGCCGTGCCTCCAACCAATCAAGTGCTAGTTTGAAAAGTTACAACTCACTTTCACGTCCACCTACTAATGTGCGCATTGTATCTAATTCAACATTGAAACAATAAAATTAATAACGGTTTTCTCTCCACCGCATTCAAACTGAAACATCGCAGAGTAAGTGAGAGACAGATTGGTAAAGCTGAACATTCTTGTATCAAACAACGTTGAGAATTAAGAGTAACAAATAAAGTCGATTCCACTCCGCAGCGCCAGCAAACAGTAACTGTAACCAAACTTACTTTACCAACTATCACTGCCTGGCACAGACCGATCACAGACCGATCACAGATCGATCACAGACCGATAGCTAGTCGCTGACTATAGATACAATTAAACGTGAAGTCAGTTGTAATCAACTGACTTCACGCAATGCGTAGTCCACAAGAAAATATTTAGCAATGTTTTTTAGGGTCACAACGACAGAATGGGACGCAGCAAGACAGAAGACATAACTCGAGAGCGCGCTAGGACTAGTCAGTAATTACAAAGTAAGCCGCGTGTACAAACGCAAGAAATTAAAACTAAATACTGAAAACGCACAAGGCAGCTGGAGAATAACGACAACGCAGTGAAGCGTACCGATGCGCTACAAATGGAGTCAGACACGCAAACCGTGAAACAAGCAAACAAGAGCAGGACGAGTGAATCGTTTTATTGAGAGGCGGCGAATAGCCTTCTACGTACAGAGACACAAACTCGCTTTTATTTCTTAGTATTTTATTTTCTATATTTGACCGTATTTATTTCACATAGCATGCAGCAGCAGCTGTTAAACGCAACTAGATGCCAATAAGGACTCTAAATCCGTTATTATTACAGCACCGGTCCGCTTCACTGCGCCACAATACTCACTTCGTATGTACACATTCGCATTGAACATTTGCAAGAAGACTAAACTCACTTATCAAGAGCAATAGTGAAAAAAAACGACCTCCTCTCAGCTCCTTATAAAACTTTAATAGAAAACTGTAAAACATCAGATATCACAAATATACCAACTGAATTATCAAATGAACTTCGATAAATGCAAATTAAAAACAAAAATCTCCCGTCGATGTCGTGCCAAGTAATAGTTAAATGAAACTTACAAGTCATATTCGTTCCTAGAGTGATATGCATCCAGAGCGCTGATGGTAAGTCTTATCAATGACACTAGCACATGAAACTACTTTAGAAAGGCAACGAAAAGTGAATTAAACGTCACAGAAGTTACTGATAAGGTCACTTGTACCATGAATATAGTTCTAAGGCCACTTGGGTTGTGTATGCAAGAAAGCAAGAAGAGTGCCCGTCCCACACTTCTACACAGCAGAATGCACAAAACCCGTGTATTCTGCTCACAACCCAATCAGAATTAATCAACGTCATTCAGTTATTTATTTCTGTATGCACCAAATCGTTGAGATTTCGATGTTGAACATGGATTGCTCGCATCAACAGAGGCTGAGAATTAGATCGCTACACTTGGTCAACCAGTCTAGATCCAAAACAAGACTCAACCCTCGCTAAATCAAGATGCCCAATCCCTGATGCCGTCGGATCAACCATCACTGAACAATATAGTCGCACAATGTCAACAGTAGACACGCTGAGCACTGCAAGTCACTGAAGGGTACAGACTGAGGGGGAGGGGGTACAAGTTTACTGCAGGGCGAGCAGGGGCGCGGGTTCTACTGGGGGACGGGGGGGGGCAGGGGGGGCAGGATGCGGAAGAGTTTGATGCAGTGCTTGAGGTAGTTTGAGATGAGCAGCAGTCCGTCGGAGGGAGAGAGGTGGATGTCTGACGGACGGATGATCTCTTGCGTCAGCGCCACATAGCCGCGCGGCTCTCCCAGCGACGTGAACAGCTGCAGACAGAGGAAAACATACAGGCAGGGGTACAGCAGGAGATATACAGGAAGACACAGAGAGAGAAATATAGATATACAGTAGTATATGCATTATACAGTCATATAAAAATATTTTCCATGCCATATAACCAGAATTCAGCAAGCCACACTTTCTTTCCTACCCGCATGAGCCGAGAGCAGCCATAACTAACTGTAAGGCTGCCAGAAAAAGGGGGAGGTCCCCGATTACGTCTTCGAATGACACAACTGACTTTAAATCCAATACAACTATTATCAGTAGAGCGATAACTAGACCACCAGAGCGTGGATCCCCAGAGAGAGCGCCAAGCCTTGCATGCGAGATGTCACACCTGGATGCGGTTGTTGCGACTGTCGGCTATCAGCAGGTTGCCGCGACTGTCGGCTGTGATGCCACTCGGCTCGTTGAAACAGCCGAGCTGGCGCCCGTACTGACCAAACGTCGCAACACTGCGACCCTGCCCGTCCACCTTGTACACCACACTGCGGCCTGCGGCGCACAGGCAGGCAGGCAGACTAGCAATACTAGGGGCAGGGCAGGGAGGCAGACTAATGAGTAACTCAATTTACAGATAATTGTTCATAGAACCAGTAGACACACTCAAATAGCGAAACATTTGTGTGTATCACTAATCCAGGACGATCACCTCAATGTAATAAGTACACACTACAAGACGATGGCACACAAGCCATTGTTAGCTTCATTGAGTACAGCTGGAGAGAGAAATCTCAAATAAAAACACAAAAATAAAATATATTAAATAGACAGGACACAAATCTAGACAAAGCAAAACGAGGTACAGAGTAGCAATACCGAGGTCGACGATGTAGGCGTGGCCGCCGTGACACGTCATGAACCGACACTTGGACCCGCCCCCCGGCCCCCCGCCTCCACGCCCGCCCCCCCGGGCAGACTCCCCACACAGAGGCTCAAAGGCACAGCGCTGGATCAGCCTCCCGTCCTCAGGGTCAAAGGTGAGGAGGGACGGGGGGTGGCGGCGCCCCCCGTGGTCAAAGAGCATCAGCTGACCCTCCTCGGTGAAAGAAAGTCCTGCGCCACCAGTCAACGATGAGAAGCTGATGAGAATAAAGAAAGAAGAAGCGATGAAAGAAGACAGGATAGATACACACAGCCGCAATGATATACACCATACAGGGTCCTTGCAACAGTCGCCGGCGACAGGCCCTACTCTTAGACCAACAAAGCGCAAAAAAATATACAAAGTTAGCAAAAAAGAACTTATATTATAAATAGAAGTTCAGCTATGCGCGATAAAATTTAACTCCCATAAAAATATCGATATCCAATATTCGATGTAATAATAATCCAAATCAGGTTAAATATCGTACTAGAGTCATCCGAGTCGTCTGGTTCGTCAAATAATAGATTGATATTTGAAGCAAGTGATCATTGAAGCAAGATTGTTGGATCAGCAAGGGTAGTTTCACCGCAGGTTTTCTTCATCTCACACGAACCTACCGTAAGGGTGTTCGAGCTGCCCCTGTCCCAGGCTGCGCACCCACTCGGCGCCGCTCGGGTCAAACACATGCACGGCGAGGTCGTCCTTGATGAAGATCTCATCGCGACGGTTGACGACCGCCGCTGAGGGACGAAGGAACGTCTTGCCATTCTGCACGCAACCACACACTAAGTCTACCATGGGAAGTTTCTGAACTTGACGTTTTTCGCATCAGGCATCAAGCTGCTGTTTGTCAAACACACATACTACAACTTGATCGACTCAGACACACACACACATCAATAGCGCACAAAATGAACAAGGGTCCCACACACTTGGCGTGACAAGGCAAAGGAAGAGAACCAGAGCGCGTGAGAGTGTGCGCTACGTACGTATCCATCGATGATGTGCTTGCAGGGTCCGTGTCGACTGAAGACCTTGACGAGGTTGTGTCGCGTGTCACACACGATGACGTCACCGACACTGTTGGCCGTCACACCGATGGGCATGAAGAGGGCCTCCGGGCCGTTACCATTGTGACCCAGCTGACCCACAAACTCTGTCCTCACTGCACGCAGCAACCAACACTAACTGTAAACAAGGATATAAGGTTGTCTTACACCACTTGAACAAAAAAGCATCAAAAACTTCTATTTAATTTCTTGACGCTAGCAGTAGCACACGAAATGCATTCATGAGCGAAATTAGCATAAAAATGATACACGTCCACATTTTGTCTAGAGCACCAAGTTCGCAACTCAGACGGCAAAATGGACATTGAATGCTTCCTTGTTGTTTAACTATTGTTGTTAGGTAGGGTGGGGAGTGGGGACTCACAGACATCCACTCCCAGGTCTATGTACTGCTGCAGCACGCTGCTGCTGCTGCTGATGGTTGCCGCACTGCTGCTGCTGATGGCTGCTGCGCCTGTAACCACAGACTGCTGACCAGACGCGCTGACCGACTGCACCGCTGCTTTCATAGCTGCAGCATCATCACATCATCACTATCATCATCACATCATCATCACCATTGTCATATCATGTATCATCATCACATCATCATCTAGTCACTATGTTAGCACACAGACACTGGGGCGAGTATGAGGCAACACCTCAGCATGCTGACTATGACATCCTTAATTCCTACTCTGGACGACATCACTGCCTCATCTGAGAACACACATCATCCTCTACGACCCTCCTTGTGTAAAACAACACTCCGTGTACAAATCCACTCAATCATATCCAGTTAAATGTTTTCTACACAAAGCCCAGTTAGTAACACATCAATCACAATTCAAACTATCAAAGAATCATTCCCTATTGTCCAATCAATCCATTTGACAAAAAACACTTTGTCAATAATCTGCGTCCTACCTGGGTGAGGGTTTCTGTTCCACTGTGAGGCAGCCTCGCTGGGTCCCGGGCCCTTGGGGACCCTCAGGGCCGCTACAGAGGGTCCCACGGCCCGCTGAACACCCTCCCTCACCAACTTGAACCCCCCGCTCCCCCCCGCACCCTCCCATCTATCCTGCTGGTTACCTCCCTCATGACCCTGCTTCTCTCCCTGCCTGTCTCTCTCCATGCCCCCCTGCCCGTCTGTCTCCTTGTCCCCCTGCCTGTCGCTGTCGTTATGACGTCGGTGAGACCAGGAAGCAGTCTCGGTATACCCCCCTGGCACGCCCCCCACCCGGTACCTCTCACTGCCTCCCTTGGCCTGCAGAGGGGGGACCACCGCGTCACTGACAGGAGGGATGGCGAGACGCACTGCGGGGGGTTGCAGCCACTCGGTCTGCGCCTCCCCTGGGGGCCACTCAGTCCCCTGAGGTTTCGCCTGTTGAGAGGAGGGAGTCTGGGAGGATGTGAGGGCGCATGGCAAAAACGCCTGCTTGCCCATCAGTGACTCGACCCTGGGGGGGGCGCCGCCCCCTTCCTGGCGCGGCCGGGGCGCCTTGTAGTCCCCAGGCACCCCCCCATTCACCCTGTAGCTCCCTCTGTCAATCTCTTCCACCGCCCTGACTCCCTGTCTGCCCTCCCCCCCCTCCTCCATCCTCTCCTCCCCCCCCCTGCCCCGCCCAGAGTCGAGAGACATGGCCCCCAGCCACGTCTCAGGCTCAGCCTCCCTTTTCACCGTGCCACATCCGTAGCTCGCCGCCCCCCCCTCGCCCCACACTCCGCCTATCTCTCCCCCCCCGGGGGGAAACTCAAGCTTCACAGCAGGAACATCACCAAACTCGGGGGACTGCGCCCCCCCACCCATCGAGAGGGCCTCCACCGCGTTGCTGTTGTTTTGGTTGTAGTCGAGATCCCCCCTGCCCCCCACTGCTCTTTGGGGGGTGCCCACTGCCATCACTGAGGCCCCCCCTCCGTGGGCGGCAGCAGGGGGCGCTTCCTCCGGCTCGACGACCATGATGCGCTGAGGGCTGTCTCGCACCTGAGGGGTCAGTGGGGGTCAGGGGGGGATCCGGAGAGGTCAGGGGGGGTTAGGGTTAGGCAGTTAGGGTCAGGCAGTTTGGGTTACAATTAGGCGGCAGTCTAGTAGAATTAAGTTATAAACACAATTAGAAAAATCTCGAATACTTTCATACTAAACACACTTTTACACTAAATACACTTTTTTATATTAAAAGTAGACAGTCTCAAGTATAACAAGAAATGCTAATTTTTGCTGAAAGCTAAATTTTAATCCCACAAATCGTGTCCTTTGCGCTTTTCATATGAAATGTAGAGATTGACTGAACTTCGCTGAAGTAACCTGTCACTATTATTTGAAACTCGGCTTGGACAGAGTATGTAGAGAATCTGTATTCTAATTACTACGAGCTTGGAGATTAAGAATTGATATAATTATTATTATTATAACCAGAAAAAATGTAAAATAAGAAGAGTAAAAATTTGATTTAGAATCGACGTTGACTGCGGTCCAGAGGTTGTTGAGATAAAACATTTGACTTCTCATGAAACTTTCAAAGTCGATTTTGACCCACTTCCCCTCGATAAAATTGAACTAAATTTTATCCAAATTAGACCTATGCCTACCTCTGGACCCAAGTCAACGATTCTTAAATTTTTGCTATGCATGCGGGGTTCAGATTTTACAAAAAAGGTACATGTTTCGTTTAGGTGCACGCCCCGGATGCACAAAATTGGGTAGTCCCTCATAAAATCCTTCCCCAAATACAGATTCCGGGGATCAAATTTGCCCCCCGGAATCTGGGGGTCAAATATATGCAGTATAGGCTACTACAAAAAGCAGTGAACCCCTGCTGAAATATTCATTAAGGTATCAACGTTAGCTATAAATTCAGAAGCGTCGATTTTACCTGTAGCATTTCCTATGTAAAAGGCCCAACTTTTTTATAGAAAGGCCTACATACAACTGTGTTATGCAACATAGTCTATGCAATCCTTAAAGTTGGCCTGTAAGATTTTCCTGTATGCTAGGCCTACACCTCCGTACCACATACGGAGGTGTTGCCGTGATCCGTACGTCTCCCTACACCTCCGTACGCCTCCATGTGCTCTGTACAGTAATTATAATAGCCTACTACCGAATATTACACGTCTAAAAAATAGTACTAGATGCTGTTGCAGATTACTAAGAATATAGACCTTGTTTTTCGTGCATTGCAAATTCGGAAAAACTGCGCAATTTTTGCACAACAACGTTGAACCCTAGCTATGTCGTAACCCTCATTTTTGGATTAGGGATCAAATGTTTGATATTATATTTTCTAATGCCCTAATTTTCTTCCTATCTTATAAATAAACATTATGCTATGATGACGTTACAATTTATGGGCGGCAGCAATACCATTGTACCAAAGCGGAATATCCCAAGATTCCAGGTATTACGAACACAAATATTTATAGATTAATTTTTTTATTTTTATCCTCAGCTTCTGTTATAAAAATGCGCAATTTTATACAAGAATGATAATCCAGAAATATCCCGTAGGGATAGCGTTCAAAAGTAAATCCCTAAATCACTAAGCTCAAATATCCCTAGAATCGAGTGATATTATATACCTTGGCTAGATCGGCAAAACCGAATGAGCAAAAGCCCTGCTCCCGCATTTCTGTTTCGCTGATCTAGCGGCAATTCTACTTCCGCCACAGTAACCATCCTGTGTCCAGTTCTGCTCATTAAACTATATCCAAGCCTCTACCGATTTGTGGAAAAAGTACTACAATTAAATACATCTATACAACACAACAGACTCATCTAACAACATATATCTGACACACACACAGGTACAGATCATAGTACATCTAGTGTCAACCATCAATACAACCAACAAGAAACGAGGGGCAATGCGGACGTTCATTCAAAAGCTGCGCACTCATTGGTCGCCCACTAATCAGTCGTCGACTTGCCTCAAGGCCAAAGACGCGCGTGTGGAAGCTGTGTTCGCCAGCACGTAGCGGCGTGAACAGTGCAAAATACGACCCGTTGGCGTTGTCCTCCATCTGCACCGCGACCCTGCTCCCCACGTGATCGTACACCGACACCGCGATGTGGTGCAGGGCACGCGCGCAGTAGGGGGCGTTGGTGTGCACCAGCGCCATCTCTGGCCGCCCCACCACCGCAGTCACAACCCCCCCCAAGCCGGAGGTAGAGGGAGACGGAGTGTTGAGAACTACGTCCACCACCCCAGGGTCAAGGTCACAGTAACGCACGTAGCCAATGTCGTCCGGCGCCATCTGCATCTGCACACGACATCCCACACAGAAATCTGCTCGAATAAACAATAGGCGTCGTGCCGAGGTGACATTGTTCTCCATCATTGGTCAAGGTTCATTATCTGTCAATGATCACAAACCTAGGAAAAAAATTGCACATCTAAAACCTTTTCTGTAAAATTCAAAATGTCTGCAGTTTCACCTGAATACGTGGCACAAACACAATGTTGTCGTAAGTGTCCCCGCCCCCCAGGCCCCCCACGACACCCCCCAGCCCCCCCGCCATCCCCTCAAGGGTCCGGTCGATGAGGGTGCAGGCTGTTATGGCAATGTTGGAGCCATAGCGCGACAACCTTCCCTCGTCCTCCAGCACATAGCGCATCTCGACGACCTTTGCCCCCACACTCTCCCTGCCCTGGGGGTAGAGGCGGGGGGCACACAAGCACACAATCATTCATCAATCTACATTGCAAGGCATTAATGAGCCCGCTGCAGTACAATGCACGAGAGTGTCATCCATTCCAAATATATTCTCTAAATCTCTTCATTTATACTTAGATGCTTTCACACCATTTTCTTTCTAATACAACAAAAAAGCAAATAGAAAACCTCAAATAGCTCAGAGTCGACAATGAAGATAGTCGAGAACACGACGCATAGTCAGAACACACATCTTCATAACACGAGGCATAGAAAGAACACAGACCTGCACAAGCTGCGCGCGTGTGCGTGCGAGCGCTGCACTCTCATGCGCCATGAACTCATCGATGTCCGCACTGAAGTGACGCGCAAAGTCCGTCAGCTGTCGCTGCAGCTCTGCGATGAAGAGTTTCATGGCTGTGCGTGCCCCCTCCCCCCGCGCCTCCAGGCAGGCCCCCCGCGCGTCCACGCGCTCCACCCCTGCGTCGGCCCGCGCCATGCACTGGCGCGCACGCTCAACCAGGTCCACGAGGTCTTGCCGCGTGGACTTCAGGGGGTCAAGCAGCCCCCCGTGAGGGGCAGCGGGGGGCAGGGGGCCTTCCAATTCCCTCCAGCGCGGATTGAGGGTCATAATGCGAGGAGTTGGTTGATCAACCTGAAGGAAATTGTGAGAGTGACTAACTTACAATTATTTGAACTAGTTCAAATTCTAATATTCAATATTAAATAGTATACAATTGCCTAATCACTCAAAATTATAATTACTTAAACGGAAGGAAGGGGCAACCGCTAACCCGTGTTATTAACGTTTTTCATTAGTGGAATTAATTGCGCAAAATTTGCGCGACTAATTGTTTGACACTGAACAGTTTGTTAATAAGCTAACCTCTGACTAATCAATGTTCTATTGGCGTTTTAAAAATTAAATTTCTACTAAAATATTACAAGTCCTCGCGCAGGTTAACCACATGCGAAGTTGTCAGAGCTTACCGTGCACAACGTCTAAGATCTAGTCGCTGGAATGCACTGCAGCTGGACGGGAGCGCACCCCACGGCCCGACCCTCACCCTGTTAGGGGGAAGCAGCGCGGAGAGGGACTCCTCAATTAGAATAAGTAGGAGAGAAATACGCGTAATTTAAACTCGCGGCGCCCAGTAACATCGTTCTCGCTCATTCGCACGATGGCGTCGCTGTCTGTCTTTGAGTTCGTCGTCTTCTTGTTGTTATTTGCGAATCAATCCAATTATTTCTAGATTAAATTATTTTTAACAGAAAATAAAAATGTCATGAGAATTGAAAACCGCATCAGAAATAAACCCTTTTTCCGCAATTATTTTAAAACAAAATTATTCCCAAACAATATGGCACTTTTTCTCCTCTCTTTAGACAGCGAAAAATAATGTAGTAGCTAGCCTTTAGCAATTAGGCATGAATGATTGAGCGGCAAAAGAACGGTAATATATTATACGGATGATGACCGACCTGCAGATGACCGACCTGCAGATGACCGACCTGCAGATGACCGACCTGCAGATGACCGACCTGCAGATGACCGACCTGCAGATGACCGACCTGCAGAATAGCGTCTATGATTTTTTATAGACCGCTATAGCAGATCAGATGTTGTCGCAGCATCCAGATAAAGTGAATAAATCAAACGCGTTCATGTTGCGAAAATGGTTCTTCACAACAAGCGGCATAGGTCTAATATTTCTCGCCATAATAATAGCTGCATGCAGTTGCTTAGAAAGCGACAGGGGAACCCCACAGACAGTGGTAAGTTTCATTGACTTTGACTCCCGAAACATTAGCCTCAAAACATTGTAGTCTGTTGACGTTAATTATAGTCTGTATTATATACAGTTGTAGCTACTAACATAGTTAGCCACTGATGTTGGCGCAGATGTTGTATGCAGCCTACATCGTATGTAGGCCCATGTAGTGGACGGCAAATGCAACGCAATTCTCCACCTGTAATTGCTCCGATATTCGGTGACGACAGAATTAGGTTACGACTCATCGCCGATATCAGTCGTCTGGTGTCGCTTCTTAGCGAGTGAGTGCACACTGCGTCGTCTCTCACATACCCCCCCCCCCCCCCCACCCCCCGCCCCCGTGCAGTGGGGGGTTGGGAG